>CAUYLG010054658.1:0-51565 GCA_963573385.1 Cacajao melanocephalus | reverse complement strand
CCATTGTGAGCTTTATACAATGTAATTCAAATCATGCCACTGACATACTTAAAATTTTTCAGAGTTTCTTCATAATGAAAAAACTCATTGCCCTGACTTAGAAAGCTCTGCATGATAGGAAATTTATATTCCTCTCTAACTACCTCATACCAATCCCTTCAGCTATACTGGCCTTTGTTAACTCCTGGACCCATAAAGCTCTCCTCACCTCAGGGATCTTATAATGCATATCTTGAAATCATTTTTGTGGGGACTAGCTTAACTATTACCTCCACATGGAAGCCTTCACTGATCAGGTTCCCCCAACACCTCCAAAGTAATTCTCAACCCTGTTACTTTCTATCTGGCTCCCATTCATTCCCATCATAGAATGTACCAGACTCTGTCTTATTTATGTCTCTGTTTGTTCATTGGCCATTTCTCTCCAACAAATGTAAGTTTCATGAAGAGTGGGACCTTGTCTAAATTGTTTAATACTCTAGCCCTAGCACATAGAGTAGTTCCTGGCACATAATAGGTATGAAATAATTTTTTATTTAAATGAAGAATAGAGAAAAAGTCAAATAAATATTTTAAAATTTTTAGTATAGTAGAGATTGGGGCAACCTAAGGAACCACGTACAAGCTGAGGAAATAAAAATTATGCACATGTAAAGGAGAAAGAAGACATGAACAGGATTGCAGAAATAACCCCAAATCTGAGAAAGAATAAATACAGGCTCTAGAGCTACCTTCAGTGGGAACAATGTCCCAGTTCTAAATTCAGGACAGGTATATCCTGACAATAAACCCTTTTTGCCAGACACCAACCAAAGTTTCAAGTTTTTTTTTTTAATTAGAAAACCGAAAGTTATTCTGCAGCTTTGTCTTGTGACGACTCACCGTGAATGGTCATCCTAGATGACCTATCCAATCCTACGGCTGGCAAGCAAGACACAGTAAACAACCATGAAGATCACATGGAATGGGTGAAGGATGGCATCCCAAATGAAGAGATACACCAGATAAAAATGACATGTCCTCTAAGACTACCCTACCCTTGACCCCTCCCTTGTGCCTTAGTATTCCCTGAACACACACACTCTTCTGCATGACGAGGGCTTTGCACTTGGTTTCTCCTTTGAGTACTCTTCTTTGTTAGCTGCCTAGTAAACTCAGAATGGGATGGTTATTCTCAAGGCCTTCCATGTATTCTTCAACAGTAGCAAACTCACTGCCCTATGTTCTTCATCTTTGTTTACATTTCTGTCTTTCTTGATCAGACCGTGAAAGTCTTATTTTGGGGACAGTGAGCAGGTGCTCAACGCAATAGGTGCTCCACAAAGAAATGGATGTGTGATTATTTTCAAAAGTCACATGGCTAATGACTCACAGGGCCAAAATTAGAATCCAGTGTCTTTCCTTTGGTTCATTCTTCAAATTTTGTGTGGCATTATCATTGTACAAGCTGGTTATGAAGAAAAGCTTTCCTGATGATTATAGCAAAAGACTTAGTTTGGGGATTAATGTTGAAGAAAAGCAAAACAATTCTCTACTAAATAAATAAATACAAAAGGCCTCACAATGTTCTACTGAAATAAATTGTATCATTGGAGTTGTAATAACTAAGGGAACTTTTCAAGTTCTTTTTACAACTCTTACAAGAGTCAGTATCCCAGACAAATATTTACCCAACATGTACTTATTAAATGGCTACTGAATAGGAGACTGCCTGCACCAGCTACTGAGAACAAAAAGGTAAATAAGACATGTCACCTGCCCTTGAGAAGATATGATCAATCAAGGAATATACAGCAGTCTACATAATCCTTTAATATCAAGTAAATCACATCACTCTTCTGCAAAACAAACAAACAAATAAACATCCACTGGGGTTTCTATCTAATTTCTGGTAATCTCTAAACTCCTTACTATGACCTAGAAGACCCTCCTAGCATAGCGTCCTTTACTTTTCTCACCTCATTTTCCACTGCTCCAGTACTCCCAGGTTTCTGCGTCAGGCCTTTGAACTTTCATTTCTCTACCTGAAGTGTTCTTCACCAAATATCCATAGTTCAATCCCTCACTTTCTTTAGAATCTCTCCTCAAATGGTTTCTTAGCTAAAAGGGCTTTCCTGCCCACACTATCCACCACTTACCTCCCAACATCGTTCTCTAACCCTTGTACCTGGCTTCATTTTTCTTCAAGCACTACTATTAACTAACTACTAACTAATATATTATACATTTTTTAAAAATATGCCTCTCCATTTTTTATAATTTCAACTTTTAGATTTAGGGAGTACATGTCCAGGTTTGTTACATGGGTATATTGCATGATAATGAGATTTGTGGGTGTGAATGATTCCGTCATCCAGGTAGTGAGTATAATACCCAATAGGTATCTTCAACACTTACCCCTCTTCCTTTCTCCCTCTAGTAGTCTCCAGTGTCTGTTCCCATTTTTATGTCCATGTGTACCCAGTGTTTAGCTTCCACTTATAAGTGAGAACATGTGGTATTTGGTTTTCTGTTCCTGTATTAATTCATTTAGGATAATGGCCTCCGGCTGCATCTATGTTGCTGCAAAGGACATGATTTTGTACTTTTTAATGGCTGTGTAATATTCCATGTTGTATATATACCACATTTTTTAAAATTATACTTTAAGTTCTGGGGTACATGTGCAGAACTTGCAGGTTTGTTACATAGGTATACCTGTGCCATTGTGGTTTGCTGCATCCATTAGTTTGTCATCTACATTACATATTTCTCCTAATGCCATCCCTCCCCTATCTCCCCACCTCCCTACTATCGCTCCCTTAGGCCCCCACCCCGCAACAGGCCCTGGTGTGTGATGTTCCCCTACCTGTGTCCATGTGTTCTCATTGTTCAACACTCACTTATGAGTGAGAACATGTGGTGTTTGGTTTTCTGTTCTTGTGTCAGTTTGCTGACAAATGATGGTTTTCAGCTTCATCCATGTCCCTGCAAAGGACATAAACTCATCCTTTTTTATGGCTTCATAGTATTCCATGGTGTATATGTGCCACATTTTCTTTATTCAGTCTATCATTGATGGGCATTTGGGTTGGGTCTCTGCTATTGTGAACAGTGCCACAATAAACGTACATGTGCATGTGTCTTTATAATAGAATGATTTATAATCCTTTGGATATACCCAGTAATAGGACTGCTAGGTCAAATTGTATTTCTATTCCTAGATCCTTGAGGAATCACCACACTGTCTTCCACAATGATTGAACTAATTTACATTCCCACCAACAGTGTAAAAGCATTCCTGCTCCACATCCTCTCCAGCATCTGTTGTCTCCTGATTTTTTAGCAATTGCCATTCTAACTGGTGTGAGATGAAAGTAGAAGGAGCTATAAACCACATTTTTTTAATCCAATCCACTCTTAATAACCACCTAGGTTGATTCTATGTCTTTGCTATTGCATGTGAATAGTACTGTGATGAACATACAAATGCACTTGTCTTTTGGTAAAACAGTTTATTTTCCTTTGGATATATACCCAGTAATGGGATTGCTGGGTCAATTGGTAGTTCTAAGTTATTTGAGAAATCTCCAAACTACTTTCCACAGTGGCTGAACTAATTTACATTCCCACCAACAGTGTATACAAATTCCCTTTGTGGTCTTTTGACTTTTTAATAATAGTCACTCTGAATGGTGAAATGGTATCTCACTGTGGTTTTGATTTACATTTCTCTGATGGTTAGTGATGATGCGCATTTCTCATGTTTGTTTGCTGCTTTTATGTCTTCTTTTGAAAAAATACCTGTTGATGTCTTTTGCCCAGTTTTTAATGGGGTTATGTGGTTTTTGTTTGTTGAATTGTTTATGCTCCTTATAGAATCTGAATATTACACTTTTGTTGAATCTATAGTTTGCTCATATTTTCTCCCATTCTGTAGGTTGCCTGTTGACTCTGTTGATAGTTTCTTTTGCCGTGCAGAAGCTCTTTAGTTTAATTAGGTCCTACTTATCCATTTTTGTTCTGTTGTAATTACTTTTGAAGACTTAGTCATAATTTCTTTCCCAAGGCCCATGTCCAGATGTGTGTTTTCTAGGCTTTCTTCTGGAATTCTTATAGTTTGAGGTCTTACATTTAAATCTATAAGCCATCTTGAGCTAATTTTTTTATATGGTGAAAGGTAGAGGCCCAGTTTCATTCTTTGCATATGGCTAGCCAGCTATCCCAACACAGTTTATTGAATAAAGAGTCCTTTCCCCATTGCTAATTCTTGTTGACTTTGTCAAAGATAAGATGGCTTTAGGTGTGTGGCTTTATTTCTGCATTCTCTATTCTGTTCCACTGGTCTACATGTCTGTTTTTGTACCAGTACCATGTTGGTTTTGTTACTGTAGTCTTACAGTATAGTTTGAAGTCAGATCATGTGATGCCTACAGCTTTGTTCTTTTCACTTAGGATTTCATTGGCTATTCAGGCTCTTTTCTGGTTCCATGTGAATTTTTAAATAATGTTTGTTAATTCTGTGAAAAATGATGATATTTGATAAGAATAGCATTGAATCTGTAGATTGATTTGGGTAGTATGGCCAAGATATAGTTTGGATATTTGTCCCCTAAATCTCATATGAAAGTATAATCCACAGTGTTGGAAATGGGGCCTGGTGGGAGGTGTTTGGGTCATGGGGACAGATCCCTCATAGCTTGATGCTGTCTTCATTATAGTGAGTGGATTCTCATGAGATCTGGTTGTTTAAAAGTGCGTAGTACCTCCCCCACATGCCTTGCTCTTGTTCTTGCTGTATGACATGCCTGTTCCTGCTTTGCCTTCTACCATGAGTCAAAGCTTCCTGAGGCCTCTCCAGAAGTCAAGGAGATGCTAGCACCATATTTGTACAGCCAGCAGAACCATGAGCCAACTAAATCTCTTTTCTTTATAAATTTCCCAGTTTCCAGTATTTCTAGATAGCAGCACAAGAATGGCCTAACACAGGCCATTTTAATGATACTTATTCTTCTAATCTATGAGCATGGAATGTTTTTCCATCTTATCTATGTTATCTATGATTTATTTCCACAGTGTTTTATAGTTCTCCTTGGTAGAGATCTTTCACTGCCTTGTGTAACATCTCTCTCTCTGTCTCTGTTTTTCTCTCTTACACACACACACACACACACACACACACACACAATTATAAGCTTCTTTAAACAAGAATGTGTGGTTTTATCCTATTCAACAAGTGGTTGTTGAATGACTTAATGAATGAATTAGTACATTTGATAAATACTTTATTGCAAACTTTATCAAAATATATGTAATTATACAGTTACAACAATTACTTTTTTTTTTTTTTTTTGAGACGGAGTTTTGCTCTTGTTGCCCAGGCTGGAGTGCGATATCAGCTCACTGCAACCTCTACCTCCTGGGTTCAAGTGATGCTCCTGCCTCAGCCACCTGAGTAGCTGGGATTAAAGGCACCTGCCACCATGCCTAGCTAATTTTTTCTTGTATTTTTAGTAAAGACAGGGTTTCACTATATTGGCCAAGCTAGTCTCAGACTCCTGACCTCAGGCGATCCACCTGCCTTGGCCCCACAAAGTGCTGGGATTACAGGTGTGAGCCACTGCACCTGGCCCAAAAACTACTCTCTTCAACTGCACTGATGATAGCTCTTACTAATGAGAACTAAATCTGGATGTTTAGGCTAGAACCTGGCTCTTGTTAAGGAGGTTGTTTCTTATTTCTAGAGAACCATTAGATATAAGACACTAGACCAGATATTGTGAAAGAAACAAATGTGGTTAAAATAAGATTCAAACTTTAATGGAACTTTGCTTTATTAGAAGAGATAAAATTTACACCTGATCGTACAAATGTAGTCAAGTGGCAGTTCAAAGACAGAGCATGTAATGAAGACTCAGAAGAGAGAAAGAATGCTTGTTGGGAAGATCAGAGAAGACTTAAAGGATACATTGGTGTTTCAATTATGCATTGAAAAATAAGTACATATGTGGAAAAGAAAATTGCCCACAAAAGAGATATATAAAACAAAGCCATGAGACGATAAAAATAGTATAGTCTACCTTGAATAACACTAATTGAAGTAAAGAAGATAAAGATAGAATGATCCACTGAGATCCCAGGAGCCAGTGAACATGCTCAGTGGTTGAAATTGTGGGAGGCAGGTGTGCAAGCCTGTGTTCAAATCCACAGTGGGTCTCATGGACAAATCTAACCTTGAAACTAGTTCTTTAGCAAAATTAAAATATCAGTACCTCTTTCTCAGAGTTCTAACATCATAACATTTTGAAAAGCACTGCCACATATTATATTTCATTAATACTGTTTCTTCATTATTCAAAAGACATTGTCTGGTCATAGAAGAAATTTGGACAAATGAATGACACAATCAGAGCTTTTCCTTATTGACAAATTACCTAAGAGATTTGGTGTGATTTGGTTTCCCCTTTACCTGGTATTTCTGAAATGCCAGACTCACTTTCCTATTCCTCTACATGTCAACCATGTATATGATATCAACATTAGCCTCATATATATATATATATATATACATCACAAGATAGTATATCCAAACCTAAGCATTCAAAATAGAAACCCGACAAATTTATGAGGTCCTAGAGCCAGACTGCCTTGGTTTGATATTGCCTTTTCCATGCCATAGTTGTGACCTTGTAATGCCATTGAACATCTCTGTGCCTAGTAGTTGATGCTATGAGAATTAAATAAGATAATGTATGTCAAGTACTCAACACAGACTTGACACATAGTAAATGCTTCATATATATTAGGTATTGTGATCCCATTGAAGTTCTCTTAGATCCTAACCAGACAGCATATAAAAGTTAGTACTTTGGTTTTCATGCTCTTTGTTAATAATATGCTATATTAAAATGGGCTTTTAAAGAGTAATATGTACCTGACATTGAAAGAAATTTAAGAATTGGATTTCAAAATTTTTAAACCCTCATATATCAAAGGACATCATCAAAAGAGTAAAAAGACTCCATACTACCCATAGCGAGCTACAGATTCAGGGCAATCCCTATCAAAATACCAATGACATCTTCATAGAAATAGAAAAAAAAGAATTCTAAGCTTCATGTGGAACCACAAAAGACCCTGAATAGCCAACACAATCTTGAGCAAAAGGAACAAAGCTGGAGGCATCACACTATATAACTTCAAGATACACTGCAAGCTATAGTAAACAAAACAGCAGGGTTCTGACATAAAAACAAATACGTAACACACAGACCCACAGAACAGAATAGAAACCCAAAAATAAATCCATGCATTTACAGCCAACTGATTTTCGACAAAGGCTTCAAGAACACACATTAGGGAAAAGACAGTGCCTTCAATAAATGGTGCCAGGAAAACTGAATATACAAATGCAAAAAAAAAAAAAAAAGAAAAAAGAAAAAATTAGACCCCCATCTCTTGCTATGTACAAAAAATCAAGTCAAAATGGATTGAGGCTTAAATACAATACCTGACATTGTGAAATTACTGTATGAAAATGTCAGGAAACTGTTTTATGGCATTAGTCTGGGCAAGGACTTTTTGGATAGAACTTCAAAAGCACAGACCAAAAAAGCAAAACTAGACAAAGGGGATTGCATCAAACTAAAAAGCTTCCATACAGCAAAGGAAACAATTAACTGAGTAAAGATACAACCTACAGAATGGGAGAAAATATTTGCAAACTATGTATCTGGTAAGGAGTTAATATCCAGAATACATAAGAAATTCAAACAACTTAATAGCAAAGAAACCAAATAATCCAATTTTAAAATGGCTAAAGATTTGAATAGACATTTTCAAAAGAAGATATAGAATGGCCAACAGACATATACAAAATGCCCAACATCACTAATCATCAGGGAAATGCAAATCAAAACAACAATGAAATACCAGCTTGCACCCACTAGGATAGCTATAATTTCAAAAAATAAAAATTACAGTTCTTCTTTTGGATGTGGAAAAACTGAAACTTTTATATGTTGAGAGGGAATATAAGATGATTCAGCTATTGCAGAAAACATTTTCGTGATTCCTCAAAACAGTAAACATAGAAGTACCATTTGACCCAGCATTTTCACTTCTGGGTATATATCAAAAAGAATTTAAAACTGCATACATATACATGCATGTTCATAAGGGAACTGTTGGAAAAAGCCAAATTTCTGTCAACTCATGGGCAAACAAAATGTGGTGTGTGTGCAGAGGAATATGATTCAGCCAGAAAAAATGAAGTACTGATACATGCTGCATCAATGAACCTAGAAAGCATTAGGCTAAGTGAAAGAAGCCAGACACAAATGATCACATACTGTATGATTCCATTTTTATGAAAAATATTCAGAATAGGTAAATTCATAGCAACAGAGAGCAGATTGGCAATTGCCAGCAACTGGTGGAGAAGGGAAATGGGAAGCAACTGCCAAATAGGTATGGGATTTCCCTTTGGGATAATTCTATCTGATGGAACTCTTTTAGAGCTAGATAAATGTGGCAGTTGCACAACACTGTGAAAAGACTAAATGCCACTGTTCATTTTTAAATGGTAAATTTTATGTTATAACAATCTCATTTCAAAAAAATATGAAAACAAAATGATCATCTCCATAAGATATTAGCATTACAGCCTTTCCTAATTAATTTCTCCTATTTTATACTCTCACAGCGTATGTTCCTTTCATCATGGCATGTTATCCCATGTGTTCTATTTCATTTTCAATATACATCTACTATAGAGGTCAGTAAACTAGGTTCTGCTGGCCAGATTTGGCCCACTGCTTGTTTTTGTGTGGCCCACAAACTAAAAATTGTTTTTTACATTTTTAAATGGTTGGAAAAATTGAAACAAGAATAATATTTTGTGAGACATGAAAATAGTTTGACACTTAAGTTTCAGTGTTCATTCAGAAAGCTGTATTAGATTATGGTTACTCTCATTCTCTTACGGACTGTCTACGGTTGCTTTCATTCTACAGTAGCAGATCTGAGTACAGAGATTACATGGCCTGCAAAGCGAAAAATATTCACCATCTGCCCCTTTACAAAAAATGTTGTTGACCCCTGATGTACTGGATCATAATAAGCTTCTAAGTAGAAGTAATCTCTCACAGCACTCAGCCTGGTGATTTGTACATTCTAGAGAATTGATAAGTGTCTCTTGCATTAATACCTCTGTAAAGTTTTTACTATTCAAATGTGTGCCACAGGATTTCTGTTTCTATATGCTAAGAAAATTGAAAAAACTAAAAACTAATTTCTTTGTAGTTTTACAAAGTTTGACACCTCGTTTGATATTTGGCACATGAATTCTACAAAAGACTTTTTAAAACAGAAACTCCAGGCTACAATGAGAATATATTATACTCAAAAAGAGAAGTAATTTTGCAGACTTTTTAAAAAATATGAAATAGATTCTTATGTTGAAATCTTGAAAATTACACTAACCTGCCATTCAGACTTTAAATGTCAGTACATAAAACTATGTTAGTTTTCTAGCATAAAAATAAATGAAGGATTAAAAAGTTCTGATCCTTAGCATTGCCTCTCTGGAGGATAAATTCAGAACTAGTGTAGCGTTAGTCTTTAAAAACTTCTAAAATAAATATTTAATTTATTAGGACAAACAGAATTCTATAATCCATTTTACAAAGTTACCATGTATGTTCAAGAGAATGTAGGTAAAGATGTAAATACTAAACATTCTTGGAGTAGATTTTGGGGGAGAAAAGAGGCAAAAAAAAGAAACATAAAGACTAGGTTTTTTCCTTGATTGTAAATGATAAATGATCCAGAATCTTGGTAAGACAAAAATGATACTAAGCAGCAATCACTTATGTTTCCTAAACATTTTTAAGCAAAATTATTCTTTGACTCTTAATATCTTTCTTCATTACTTTTATTTCTCTGTTTTGCCCAGGAGATTGCCTGGGTTGCATGGACTGTCAGTGAAATCAAGCAAGCAATCAACCCAGTGAAATCGATGTCATGTGAAGAGCACCCATTTGGAGGTCTGAAGATCTCAGCATGGAGCCAAGCCACCTTGGCCCTATTCTTTGACCTTTCATCATCCATAATGAAGAAGGTGACTACATGGTTTCTGAGATTCTTTCATTCTCATATTCTGAGAGACTAAGTAATAAGTTTAATTCCGACATTTGTGATTGACTAGTCAACAGATTTAGGTGAATCACGTTTTTATAAATAATATATAGATTAAAGTTTTGTATTTCTTTTTTCTCAAATATTCTACATTTACCTACTAGTGTAATAGCCCTGTATTAAATAGGGCAGTATGAAAGTGTTTCTGAAGGCTTAAAGAGCTATATAAATGTAAGTTATTATTATTAAATAAAATCATACAATGTTAGTGTTAGGGCCAGGAAGTCTTAGAGATAACTTTATATAACCTCATTTCACAGATGAGCAAACTGGTCCAGAGAGGTGAAGTGCTAGAGATTCAAATATTTGAGCTTTTCCATTATTCTATATTACCCCATTGACAGTTAAGAATTGCCAGGCCAGGTACAGTGGTTCACACCTAATCCCAGAACTTTGGGAGGCCGAGGAGGGTGGCCCACTTGAGGTCAAGAGTTGGAGACCAGCCTGGTCAACATGACGAAACCCTCATCTCCACTAAAAATAAAAAAATTTGCCAGGCGTGGTGGCACGTGCCTGTAGTCCCCAGCTACTCGGGAGGCTGAGGTAGGAGAAATCCTTGACCCCGGGAGGCAGAGGTTGCAGTGAGCCAAGATTATGCCACTGCACTCCAGCCTGGGCAACAGAGTGAGACTCCATCTCAAAAAAAGAATTTCATTCCAAAGTATTACTGTCCCTGCATTATTTGCCTTTGTTGGCTTTCTCAATTATAATTTTTCTTTTTTGTTCAAGAAACAGTCTGTTTTCTCACGCTCTTATTTTTGTATTCCCATGGCTTGATTTTAAGCTAGTTTCTATGTCTGCAAAACATTGTATTTTCTGATTGGATTTATCAAAAATAATATCTAAGTAATATATTTGTATTTCATCCAAGCATAAGAAATATACGGCTCATTAAAATTTAGGGCTAATAACACAAAATGAAGAAAAATAAACAAAGATAAAGTTAGGGAAAATTGTTGCCTTATCTGAACAATTTTGATATCAGAGTCCTCAAAACTATTGTTTTATAAAGAGATATAAATTAATTTATTAAATCATATCTTTTTAACCAAAAAATCAACAAGAGTAGCAAAATGCTTCTGGCAAAAGTCCATTCATTCAGTCATTCAACAAACATTTATCAAGTCCTATAACTAGCAAGACCTTTTGGAGACCCTAACTAAAATGCACAGATTAGTAAGTTCCTTCCTATGAAGGAATTTAAGAAATAATAATAATAATTCATTGAGTCCTTACTGTGTGCCATGCCCTGTAGGGAGTGTTTTATGTGGATGATCTCTTTTCATCTTCAAGACACCAGGATATTAATGTGAACTTTAAGTGAAATACAATATAAAGCATCTGGTACACTGCCTAGAACATACTAGATTCTCACAAAACATTAATTTTATTTTGGTCCCCCTTTTATTTCACAGCAGACATCACAATTTTTCCTTCTAGAAGATATATCCCAGAAAGTGGTGGATTTCCAGAGCTGAATGAATCATACAACCAAAAGAACCTGATGGTTGAACATAAGAAATACCCCCAGACCCAAGGTAAGGCTTAGAGCAGCAGAATGAAGCTCAGCTAAAGGCAGGAATTGGACAGCCACCCATCTGAAGGCACTGGGGCCCAGGACACCCTGAAGATGCTTGAAGGTAAGAAGTAAGCAAAGAGGCTCCACCATAAAAGGTTGGAGGAGAAGGGATCTGGGTTCCTCTCAGTCATGTTCAAGCTCCTGCAGTGGAGGGAAGCCCAGTTCCAAGAAACACAGCGAAGGAAGTGTGGGCAGAGGCACAAATAACAGATTGGATGCCCTAGCCTAGAGCCTTCAGAGCGTGGCTTCCAGAACCACAACAAACTCCAACAGACTTTCCGCAGAGATGGGGAGGAGGTTGCTAGAACAAACACTATCCTGAAACTTGCCCCAAATGTGAACCTAATCAAACCCCAATGTTTTTTTGAGGTTAGAAAAAGCCTGGCTTAGCATTTTTAAAACAATATCTATTTGCCTTTTGTCTCCCATTTGCAGCCAGAAGTGGAAGTTCTAAAAACTCATTAAAAACTTTGGGTTTTATTTTGTATTTATTTCTTTACTATATGCTTTGCCTGGCCAAAACCAGAAAATGCTGGAATGGCACAAGCTCATTCTCCTGAGATATCCAGATCAAAGTTGTTTGGAACTGCTTGGCGAAATATCTGAATTTTTCCGTTCTTATCCAAACCGATGCCTCCAATCCCTTGCAATTTACTCATATGCATCCACCTTCTCAAGTGTTCTGAGGCATTTCTTTCAGCACACATTGGCCTTCAAAGGGTAACAAGAAATTGTGTGCTGGCAGAAGCTGTATTTTCAAGTATATGCCTTCAATTCATTATCCAACAAAGAGAACAAGAACTTCTGGCAATTTTTTCCACTCTATATATTCCATATGGAGTAAAGTATAGGAAGGGTAATGTCAAAGACCCTCTTGCATAGAGATTTATTTGTTGGCAGTGTATTTTACACTACTAAATTATTATCCTCTCTCCTAAGTGTGGAATTCAGTTTGGCCAAGTAAAACTTTAAAGCAGCTCATATAATTCAGCCAGCAAATTTACTGGGAAACTGGTCTTGTTCTTTTCTTAGTGCCTTAGAGAAATGTCCCGGGATGGGGATAGAGGGTAGGAAAACTTGACCTATCAGATATGTTGTATTTTTGTTGCAGAACTCACATTTTACACTTACTTCCCCACAGGTCATCCTTATTCTAAGTGACCTTAATCCATAGATGTTAACATATTAAGAATATAATGCAGTGCATGCTACCAATCTTAATCTTGTCTTCATAAAAATACTTCAATTTATCATCTATAGATTTCTTTTTCCATGGTAATTTTAATCTTGATGTTTTTTCTAAGAGATACAAAACTAGAATTGGCCTCACAAAAAAAGTCAACTGTTAGAGAACTCTCCCACCTTTTCATTAAAATCAAGAAAATGTATGATGCTGCCTTACTCAAAGCTACTGAGAAAACATCCCAGTAATGCACCTCCTCACCTGTTACGTGTTTTAGCCTCAGTTCTTCTTCGGGTACTTGGGTATTTTTGCAAGTATTCTGCATATCCGTGGCTATTTCTGGCTGTGTATTTGAAACCATCTTCATTAGCATAATCATTTTCTAATGCCAAATGAAAAACATTTTTATGATCAGATAGATGAACTTCTAAGGTCAGCAAGCCTGTCTCAGTTTCTAATGTTTCCAAAATATACAAGTGATTCTTTAGCTTTATAAACCTCCACCTGCTTCTTCTTTTCATGTAATTCGCCTTTGTTCAGTTATTTTTCACCACCCCTGGAGTGTTTTCAAATATATTTTAAACCCCCAAGCAACCCCATTTCAGCTGATTGACTTCAGAGAACTCTAATGCTGGCCAGGCATTTTGCTGCAACCCCATTTAGACTCAGCAGGAAGAGCAGATTTAAAAGGCAGATTACGTTTTTAGCTTTTTAAAAACTGCTTTATTAGAGAGGCTAAAAGCCACAGTGGTGGTAAGCTGAATTCTTTTGAAATACAAGCAACTTCAAGACATCTAGGGAGCAGCTCCTCACCCGTGGAGCTCCTCCCTTTGGGTTTCAATGATGGCAGGGACCAGCTGGCTCCAAGTATTTTTCTTAAGGGTCCTTGTGGCTCCAACAACCGAATCCCTAAAACCACCAAAGAGGTTTCATTTAAGGGTCGGAGACCTTTGAAAAGCAGCTCACTGAGGTTCCTGCCTCTGGACTTCTGGCAGGCCATTTGATGTGAAAGTGTTGGTTGCATACTGGCTTCTACTGAAATGGAGGGGCTGGCCAAGGGGCAGTAGGTAGGGAACTATGATGAGGATGTGAAAGCCACTTACAGAAGAGGTGAGAATACCTGTAGGCCTCATTCCTATGACAGGCAGCTGGGAGTCCCAAAAAATGGCTACAAAACTAATGGATGAATGGATGGATGGATAAGATAGATAGATGATTCATAGATAGATAGATTAGATTCGGTTAGATTAGATTAGATTAGATGGATAAACAGAGGCCACAGAAGTGGCTACTGCTTCACATACTATCTTAAAACATGTGCTACTACGAATCAATGCATTCCTTCTCACATATTGGGATTTTGTTGGTATTCTACCAAGAACTGCTTATAGAATGGTTGAGTGACCCTGAAAAGAGGCTGGGCATATTGAGATTTCTAGAAAGTCTACAAGATTACATACAGAATCTCATTTTGTTCAGAGGTTTTGAGATGAAATAAACACAACCAGATTTCAAGAATGTTTGGGGGGAAAAAAAGGTACACTAAGAATACCTAAAGGCAAGGTTAAAACAGGATTAAACAGAGATCTAACTAATCATACCAGGCAGACTCAGGGCATATGTGCTGCCACCCACTCCTTCTGTGCCTAAAGAGAACATCAGAAACCAATCATAACTCACATGCCAAGCCCAGAACAGCCTTAGAATCTTTCGTCGCAGGCTGATGCCATCCTGGATTAAACAGAAGATAGCCCTAAAGATGTACACGAATCAGATTAGAACCCAACACAGCTGGATGTGGTAGCTCACGCCTGTAATCCCTGCACTTTGGGAGGCTGAGACAGGCAGACCACATATGGTCAGGAGTTCGAGACCAGCCTGGCCAAGATGGTGAAACCCCATCTCTACTGAAAATACAAAAATTAGCCAGGCATGGTGGCACACGCCTGTAGTCCCAGCTACGTGGGAGGCTGAGACAGAAGAATTGCTGGAACCCAGGAGGCAGAGGTTGCAATGAGCCAAGATCATGCCACTGCACTTCAGCCTGGGAGACAGAGTGAGACTCCATCTCAAAAAAAATAATTAACTAATTAATCAATTAAAAAATAAGAACCCAACACAAATTCCCACAGGCAAGGCAAACAGGTGGCAAAAGCGAGTGGAGCCAGCAGAATGGGAAGGGGCGGAATGTCAAGTGCATGCCCTACCAGCACAGGGTAGTAGGTTCTCTGCTTCAGAAGATGTTACCCTACAGGAATCAGGGACTTGTGTCACCAGATTTTTTTAAAGAGTAAATGAAACCAAATTTTTACTTGGAATCTCTTGATTTTTAAATGCCGGATCCAAAAAAAGGGGGAGAAATTGATACCATGTAAGCCAAACAAAATACATATGCAGAAAAAAATAAAAAGGCACCTGCTTGTTAATGTAGCCCCCAGGCTTAGGAGAATTGAAGGAAGATTGTACTTTGCTCTTGTCTTGCATGAACCACCTTGCCACTATCCGCAGCTTAAAAACAAAAGAAAACCATCTCACCAGGGCTTGCAGAGGGCATGTGACAAATTGCAGAAAATTATAGCCAACATTTTGTGGTTGCTGATCTTCTCTGGGTTACACACTAGCAGAGGCCTGAAAAAAAATACGCAAACTTCAAAGATCAAAGTTTTCATGCTGCAGAGGGGACTTTTCAACCAGCGTGCTTTTGTCTGGTTCCTCCCACCCCCAACCCCTTTTTGTCAATCACAAAGCAGTTGTCACAAAGTTCAGATTCTGACATTGTCAGAGGCTAATCATGCCTTTCACTCATAGCTTATTTCAGTATTCCAACCCGCTAGGTCTTGGTCTCTTTTTGGGCTGTTTACATACAATTTCCTTCTGGGTGGAGCTTTGTTTTTTCTTTCCTTCTTTTGGGGCTGTTGTTTTTTCTTAAAATAGGAGGTCATTTCAGGCAGAAATGTGTTTTCGCCTCTTTGCTTCTTCTATGGCTGGGACGGGGGCCCTTTTGGAAAGAAGGAAATTTCCACTTTGTTTACAAGGAGGGGCTGGTTTTCTTTGGATATCCCATCAATTTGCTGGGTAGGGAGTTTGATGTTCCTAGGATTATCTTAGGAAATCAGGAGAGTCATTTTAAAGGCACTTCTTCATTTTTTTTAATGTTACACTCTCTTTCTTATTCTTTTTCTCTAACTTGTTCACATTTTTCCAATGAACCTAAGCTTCCTATATGTCTGTCCTTGCATTCCAGCTTTCTACCCTAATTTTTTAGCTTTAGATGTCAATCTGGTTATTTGACCAACATTCTGGACCAATTCCAGCATGAGTCACAGTTTTATACTTTAAAATGAAAAAATAATGTTCCCTTTCTCTTTAAAATGTAGCCATGACCCATTGCCATTACTGCAAAAGGTAGACTTGATTGTGCCTGTCTTTCTCTACTGTATTCTCCCATCTTCATGAGCCACTTGTCAAGTGATTCATTACCCACATAGAATAATGTCAGTAGGCACCCAGGTGGGAGTGAACTGTTCTAAGCCCCACTCAGAGTTTACCCTCAACCTTTAGAAGAATGCACTCCAAGAAAATAGCACATTAACTGGAATAAAAAAAAGTTTCCAAAGCCAACAGAATAAAATCCTCTACGGCATATCTTTTGATGACTTTAGTAGGTTTGAGGCCAAAGAAATATTAAATTTAGAATAATTTATTCAAGACCACTCCCAACATGTGATTTATTCAAAGCGTCATGTTTACTAACATATCATACTAAAAAGAATCTCAATTAAATGGAATCAAGCAATCCCATGTCAGAGTTTGATTGTTCAGGACCATTCCATTTCATAAATGTTTATTGTTGATTCTAAACCAAGGAAGTAAGGTAAATAATGACAAATAAGGTCTATGGTAAGGATTGAGAACAAGAAAGGCAGTTTAGGATAGTGATTAGAGCCATGTATTTGGAGCCAGGCATATGTGGGATGGGTACACATCAGCTAGTACCAATGCATCTCAGGCAAGTTACTTACTATGTCTATTCTTCAATTTGCTCAGCTGTAAATCAGAGATAATAACAGTACCTGCTTCATGGAGTTGTAAATGACTATGTTAAAGACCTAGTAAGTGTTCATTACAACCAATAACAGCAATAATTCCAACCTTCATAGGGCACTTTTATTATGTATGAGGTACTACTTTTTCTTGAATAATTCTATGAAGCAGGTATCATTATTATTATCCTCATTTTACCCTTAAGGAAATTAGAGACTAAGAGAAGTTAAGTAACTTATCCAGGGTCACAGAGCAACTAAGTAACCACTCCAGGATTCCAACCTAAGTGTACTGGCATAGAGCCTGAGCCATTAACCAATATGTAGCTTTTAACATCCTTTTAATTTGTAATGAGTCTTCCCTATTCCAAGAGTTTGTTGTCCTAAGGTCATTCTATCATTAACTCAACTTCCTATGTTGCTTATGACTGCATAAGCATTGTATACTGAGCAGAGATGCTCCAAATGTCAAGTCTGTTCTCCATAAAACAGTCTCTCTCTCTGTCTCTCAGTCTCTGTCTCTGTCTCTGTGTCTCATACACACACACACACACACACACAGTACCCTCACTGTACCCTACGTGCTAAGTCAGAGCCGTAAATGATGAATTTAAAATATATATTCTACAGTATAAAAAGAGGAAGCAGTTTCTAATTCATTTTTGCCTTTTAATTAACCAAGAATTTGTTGTTTAAAACCTCTCGTTCTTCCCAGCATTCTGGTTAACTGAGATTTTTTTTATTATTCCTACAATAAAATAAATACATGTGGTAGAAATTACAGTCAAATAGCTTCCATTCCAAAAGGTACAAACTGTTCTAATTTATCTAGTTTAGAGAAGCAATGGTTTTAGAGTAAACTGTTGGTGAAAGTCCAAGTAACATTTTACTGTCCTAAGAAATGAAATCTGAAGAATTGGAAGGCGTAGGAGGTCATGACGCCAGAGATGGAAATATAAAATAGGACCAGCAGTTTGTCACAGTGATACATTCTGATAATCAAGAAGTTAAATATCACAGGATATGTTTGCAAATCTGTTATAATATGCTGTGCTTATAAAATATATAAAATATGCTGTGCTATAAATATATTTTATTGTATATTTTATGTGTACTATATATAACATGCTGTGCTGTGTGTATGACTTATATTTTATTGTATATTTTATGTTACCACACATGACCTCATTTGATTTGCACAGGAGAAATATTATTAGATGAGATAGGCGGTAGAAATAATATCAATCCATTTTATGTAGGAGGAAACTGAGGCTCAGAGAGCCAATGACTTGGCCTAGATCTCACAACTTATTTGCAGAGCCAAGACTTATCATTTTTTGCTATTTATACTAAGTTACAATTCTTACTGGCACTTTTGCCGAGCCTCCCTTGACAGTTTCCTTAGACCAAAATGGCTGTTCTCCAAGGAAGGGGTGGGAACCAGGAATGATTTTTGTAGGGAAAGGTCCAGAACAAGAGGTTGTAATGCATGGGTACATCCCTCCCAAACCACCTCAGAAGGCTAAGCAGGGATGGAAGGAGAGGGGAAATCTACAAAGGGCAAATGTCCCAACTTTCCCACATCTGGCTATGCTCATCCCACATTTTATTTTGTGTTAAAATTATTGGCTCTTCATTCAAATTGCAAGGGTTGAATCCTGGCACCACTCTTCACTGAGCTCTTTTTGCCTCGTTTTCTTGTTGCTAGAATGGGATTCATAATTATCCCGATTTTGTAGGATTGATGTGAGAATTAAACAAGAGAGAGCCGAACATGGTGGCTCATGCCTGTAATCCCAGCACTTTAGGAGGCTGAGATGGGAGGATTGCTTGAGGCCAGGAGTTTGAGACCAGCCTTGTCAACATAGTGAGACCTGCCTCTATTTATCAAAACAAGAAATAAATAAGAATTAAATAAGAGAACCGTGTAAAGGACTTAGGATTCTAACTGACACATGGTAAATACTTAATGAACACCAACTGTCATCATCACTATTATTCATGCAGAGATGAGTGGCAGAGCCAGCATTTAAACCTAGCCAGCCCAACTCCAGAGACCAGTTTCTTAGCCAAAATTCCTATTGTCTTTGTACTTGCTGTGTCCATCTGCCTGGAATGCACTTCCCTTAGATATCCATCTGCACAGCTCTCTTCCCCTCTCCATTCAGACCTCTGCTTGAATATCACTTCCTCTGAATGACACTTCTTTGCTGCCTGATGTAAAACAGAACTCCTTGTGGATCTCTATCCCTTTAATGTGCTTCATTTTTTTCATAGCATGCATAGCAACCTAATACAATATTGAAGTTGATTTGATTTGTCATGGATTGCTTTCTCTACTACTAGGAAGCAAGCTCCATGAAGGCAGGGGCTTGGTTTGGCTCACATATGTGGCTTTTTCTTTGCCTAGAAAGTATTCAGTTGTTTGTTGCATAAATGTATATATTGATGAGTAAAACATTCTTTGACAGTGGCAACTAACATATGGAACCACTATCAATATAGAGATCAAAATATGAGTAAGATCTAGTTCCTACTCTTAAGAGACTTATAGTTTAGCTAGGAAGGGGCTCTGGAAGGGTCATTAGAAACCCACCTAATAATCATGACAGAGTATGCCAAGGTTGAATGAGGGGCACCAAACTCTGGGTGCTCCACCCTGAGTCTAATCTGCAGACTTCTCCATCAAATGAGTCTAACAGTCTATTCTTCCCTGAAGAAATGTTCTAGAAGCAAATATCAAATCAAATGATAGAATTTCAGAAAGGATTTTAAGAGTTTAAATGCTCAAGGCCCGCTATCTCTATGAAATCAGACATACTATTCTTTGGGAGGTGACATTCTCCAGAGGACTATGGAAGTAGTATTTCTCTGGTGTAATCTACTCCCAAAAGTAAACTAGGGAAGTAGTTATTTTACAGTTGCTAAAGATCTTGAGAGATTGAAAAGCAAAATAGGCACTCTGTCTCATTAAGCCCAAACTACTGGACTGTGTCTCCTGTGTGAGTCATTAATCAATCCCATTTAAATTATAATTCTTTGCCAAGCTAAGAAAACATGACCCAAACAGTAGTGAGCATTTCCTCCCCCTTGCCACTTACCCCTAAATATGAAGAGTGATCTTCTAAAAACTTCAGTCTTCCTGAGATTAGCAGGTCTGCAAAATGTCCACTGCATTTGTCCAAGAGAAAATGTGCCAAAAGGGATGAAGTGAGAGAACACCACTTGATTCTGGCCACTCACTCTCAAAGCTTTTTCCACCTCCTGGATAAAGCAGTGCAGAGCTATGCAGGATGGCAAGACTGAAATAAAACAAATAATTTACAATGTGATTTCCTGCTGAGCAGTGTTCTAAGCCGTCCCATGGTGGATAGTGCCCAGCTAACACAGAACAGACCCTAGGCTCTTGAATGTAAAGTCCTTTTTATATGACAAATGACAGGTGTGTGTGTACTGATGAATGGGGACCACAGAAAAATGGTGTGATATAATGGAAACATCAATGGTTCCAGCTGAGGAAGACAATACTGTTCTTCATCAGAGAAGCTCACCTTGATCTGGTATGATGGGCCAGAGGAATAAATAGCCGCTGGGGCAGTCAAATCTACATTCACATAAAAGGCCACAGCAATGCCCAGTATGACTTATTTAAAGAGAAATATAATTGAACATAAATTATCAAGTGTCTGGGATATGCAACATTATGGGTTAGGGGTTAAAAAATAAAGATGCACAAGACACATTTCTGCCATGAAGGACGAGGAAAGTGCTGACTTAAATGTGACCTCATTTAATTTGATCCTCATAGAATCTAGGAGGTAGATGCAAGTTTTATAAACCCCATTTTACAGATAAGGAAGCTAAGGCTCAAAGTGGTAAGTGATGTACTCAAGTTTAATTTGAGTGAGCTCTAGAGCTGGAACGTGATCTCAAATCCTGGATTCTGACCACTGTAACACCTGCATCTGGTCCATCTTTAGACAACAGAAAAAAAGCAAAGCCTTCATTCAAACATATTCCCGAGGTAAATTAGAATTTGCGTGACATGTTTAAACTTTTGATCACTTCAGTATGTCATTGCAACACTATTTAGCTATCTTTCATAAAACCTTGATATGACCACGTACCCAAAATAGCTAGATGATGGCAGAATAGAAGCTCTGCTTTCACCCACAAAACAATCCAGGACTCAAGAATGGCAGGCTGCATCCCAAGTATTCACAACTGAGGTAAATCTAAAACCTTTGCTCACTGAGGCATTACAAGGCTTTTGGGGGAAAAAGTACCTCTTCCTCAAGTATTGACTGGCAATTTTTCTTCATCCAGATGATCCTGGTTTGAATGGATCACCAATAACATTTTTGATAGAATTGAAAATTTTATGAGCTTTCCCTCAAGATGGGCTCAAGGAATGCTTTACATAAAGGCACAAATATTATAGAGCTGGAGAAATCTTAAAAAGAAAACTAATAAAAAGAGTGATCTGGGTCCCAGGAAGATTAGAGGATCTTTAAATTCTGATTTTTCTCGGGGTTGAACACTAAACAGAATTCATACAGTTTATAGTTGGGGCTATCTTTAACTTCCTTCACCTGGCTTCCCTTCTGTACACTGTTATTGTACGTGCAGTTCAAATCTCATTTTCTAGCATTTTTTATCATCATCAGGTGTTGTGCCTTTATCATTACAGTCATAGTAGCACTTTTATCTCTACCTGCATTTCTAATGAAACAATGTTTTTACCCTATATTATTGTACTTATGTATATTTTTATATCACCTCTGAACTTAAAACTTCTTGAAGAGAGTTATCTGTAATAGAATATTATCTCTAACCAGCATGAAGTCTTGAATTTGACAAGCATCCAGTTTATGGAATAGAGAATTAATCTTTCTCTGATTTCCACTGACCCCTCTATCTTCATCAGAGGACTTCTGTTGGACGTCAGTCCAGTCTTGTCTACAGAAGGTCCCTTTTTTCTTTCTCCAGCTCCATAATATTTTGCCTTTATGTTAAGCATTCCTTGAGCCCATCTTGAGGGAAAGCTCATAAAATTTTCAGTTCTCTCAAAAACGGTGTTGGTGATCCAGTCAAACCAGGATGGTCTGGATAAAGAAAACTTGCCAATCAACATTTGAGGCAGAGGTACCTTTTTGTCCCCAAAACCTTGGAATGCCCCAATGAGCAAAGGTTTTAGATTTACCTCAGTCCTAATCTTTGGATCCACTGGCAAATTAGGGACCCCTGGCAAAACATGCCTTAAAGAGAGAAATGGGAGTTGAGAAAGAGAGTAAATCAGGAAATTCAATCTCCTCATTTTATATATGAAAAAAATGGAAGCCCAAAATAGCAATGTAATTTGCCCAGACTCACCCAGCTCTTGGTGAAAGACCTTGGACTAAAACCCAGGTATCCTGCCTGCCAGTCCTCTGAGGTAACTTCTCTTTTTTTTTTTTTTTTTTTTTTTTACCATCCCAAACTGCCTCTTCTAAAAAAAAATAAGTGCTACTTATATTTTAGTTCTTGTTTTTATTAAATTAGTTTGCGTCCTTGGCTCCTTGTCCTGCTCTCATGCCTGTCCAGAGTGCTGGGCCACTTGGAGCTAGGAGTGTCAGTCCCCGAGGCTCCAAGAGGTCACCATCAAGAGAGAAGGCACTTGTTTCACATCCTTGGGCAACATCACCTTCCCTACTTAGACAAAAAGATGATCCTTGTGTTAAGTCTGTTAGTCTTGAGTTCCTTGCTGGCTAGCAGAGTTAAGAGATCATGCCCAGGCTTATGTTGGTCAGGTAGAAGCTAATGTGCCACCTGCAGGTCAGGTGACATTAATGCTCACTCTAGCACCATTTGATTTGTTACATATAAAATAGTTTTGTTGGAATCCTTTAAGGTTATGTTAGTGTCTTACTGACCTCATCTTTTTCTAGTCCTACCTTCTTTTTTTCTTTTCTTGGCATTCCTGGTGCCTCATATTTATTTGTTTTAAGATGTCAGTGAGGGATATTAGTTTAATTTTTTAAAACACCAAAAACACTTTATGTAAAAAAAATAAATTTATCAAATTCAATTTATTAGAGCAAGCTGCAGTGGAAAAAACCCTAGATATGAAATCAGAAGATTAGAGTTCAAATACAGCCTCTCACCTGCTAACTTTTGCCAATAACTGAACTCTGAGTCTCAGAATGCTCATTTGTAAAATGGAGATAACAATTCAACAACAGGCTGGGTGCAGTGGCTCATGCCTATAATCCTAGCACTTTAGGAGGCTGAGGCAGGTGGATCACCTGAGGTCAGGAGTTCGAGACCAGCCTGGCCAACATGGTGAAACCTGATCTCTACTAAAAATACAAAAATTAGCCGGGTGTGGTGGTGCATGCCGGTAGTCCCAGTGACTTGGGATTCTGAGGAAGGAGAATTGTTTGAACCCAGGAGATGGAGGTTGTAGTGAGCTGAGATCATGCCACTGCACTCCAGCTTGCATGATGGGAGTGAGACTCCATCTTAAAAAAAAAAAATCAACGACATAGAGTAGGCTAGTTGAGTGAGAAGTCATTATTGAGTCTGGTGTGATGCCTGTCATGGCACATAGGATCCCACTCCACGTTTCCTGCATCTGAACTCAGAGGATTTTCAGGATCATAACAGCTTTGTTTACCACACCTGCCTTCACTATTGCTCTGGTTTCTCTTTTCTTGTACCATCAGCACTTTTCATAGTATGTTACAGAAATGCCCAATTCATATTAAAAATCAAATTTAAATGAGATCATGGAGCATGTTATGATACTGCTTATTACATATGCACATTTTAAGAGCTGAGTAAGGTAAATTTATTCAGGAGAAATATATTAAATATTTATCCAGTTCAGGCAACCTTGCACTTAAGAGGGCAGCAGCAGAACTTCAGACATCATCCAAGAAAAACATTAAACGGCATGAATATAAAGCCTTTCAGCATGTACTAGAAAATAAACCCATCCTGAAGTTGAACATGAAAGAGGTTCTAGATTTTTTTCTTTTTTGTGAAGATCAAAATGTCAGTCTGAACAATAATTTTTTAACTGAATAAAAGCAGCATTAATGTTTTTAAATTCAATTAAAAAACTATTAAAATGAGTAAGTTATCAGAAAGTACACCGTAATCCATGTATTTTCTAACTATGTTTTACCTTCTATTTGTACATAGATTTCAGATCATGTGCAATCCTTTTTTGAATTCTATTAATTCTTCCTTGCCTTGTGTTGTAAACATTTGCATTGACTTAAGTGGCTGCAGAACAGTTTATCATGCTGCTGGCTGTTTAATCAACTCTCCTCCTAACTCTAGATGTTATTTGGAAGTTGAATTGAATTTTGTGATTAAGAGGTTGTTTTTAATAGCTCCTACAGTTTTACCTTCAAAATTCCTTTGCACTCCCAGTCCCAGTGACCATTTCAGTCATGCAGGGTATAGCAATGATGCATAAAGCAGAGACAGACAGGAGATAAGTGATTGAAACTGCTCTTGTTGGGCAGGGGGACAATGAGGAGCAGGCGAAGCACAAAACAAACCAAAAAACCTGGTTTTTATATCTGCTTTCAGTTATTGAACTGAATGATTATTTGGTTCCCTTATGTGAATTTATTTAATCAGCCAGTTATTCTAAATCTGTATTCCTTTTGGCCAGGTAGACATAGACTAAAAATACATACAGGAAAGAATTCTGGACTTATTTTAATGGGTGCCTATCAGCATTTGGTTATACCTCTTGCTAGAAAAGAATTTAAAGCAGCTCACTTTGGGGAGTTTTCTGAAAACCTTAAGGTCTTTAACTACAATTTTTTTCTGCTTTTTTTCAGTTTCTAGAGCATTTCTGTCAGCTATAGAAGTTAATTATATTTCCTAGAATCTTATCTCATGTTATAGTTATATAATATTTTAATTCCTATTTGCTCTGCTCTCTATAGAAATCGGTTTGACATGAACAGTTTCATACCAGCATTGAGGGATTATTACAAATGGGCTCACATGTGTCTTTGTTTTATTTTTTGTGTAATTACAACTTGGATGGAGCATTATTTGTTCAACCTTTTAAGGTCACAGACCAGTCTTTTCTGGTTTACATCTGTGCTAATCAGCTAAGAAACAATAGGCCAAGCTATGAAAAAGCTAAATGTTGAAGATTGTTGAATGCGGGGCTTCACAGTAACATGCAACTACCTGGCCTTTGGAACACCAACTGTGTAGGATTGGGAATAATACTGGAAATGTCCCTTTGTTCACTGCAATGTGAAATCATTCCATTGCAGTGTTTGCTCAATAACCACATGCATTTTTGTTCTTGTCTTTTTGTCTGTTCATTTTAATATTTACTGTGTGTAAAACTTCTGTATTCTGCACTGTGGCAGGGAGGTGTTTTGGAGATGGGAGAAAAAGGATCTAATTCCTAATATAAATCATCACACTTGCATGGAACTTTAGAATTGACAAGTTGTTTTTACACATGAGTGAACTTCTCTGAGTCTCAGAATGCTCAACCTAGTGAAGGAGATAGGACAGGAATGAGTATCCTGTTTTATAGAAATGAAACTGAGACTCCGAGATATTGTGACATATCCAAATTCATCAGACCTGGAAAAGTGAAAGACCCAGATATACCCATCCCTAATCCAACCTGCTTATCACCATTCACAGTTGTAATGAAAAATTTTCACTAAGTATTTTCTCCCTTTGAGAATGTTCTGTAATTCCTAGTTGCACACTGGTTTTACAACAATCCAAGACAAGAAGAAATTTGTGTGTTTGTGAAAGGTTTTTTTTCTTTGATGTGCCTTTACTCTCTGTGGAATGCACCCAACAGTGAGTTTTCCCCTGCACTGAATAGCTCCTTTTATTTAATGAGATGGTACCTCATAGAGAGGGAGATTTCTCAAAGCAGCTAACAGATTGGGGCTTCCTAAACCACATCTTGAGGGACAAGAAACATTGCCCTCCCTGGCTGGTGGTAAAGCTTCAACAAGCCCAGGTGGCTTTTCTCCTGGGTTCCCATATTTCCGTTCTTCACTCCGCCAAAGTCCACATTCCTTTCCCTGTCACCACACACAGTTTGACCCCAGGCCAGGGTGGCAGCTTCCTCGGTCCCTTTGAGGCCACAGCCAGTGCTGCTCTGTAGACTCATTGGCAGTGGGCATTTGGGGACAGCTGCTGCCTGAGCCCTCCTGCAGCAGCCCCTGCACCTTGCCTCACAATTGGTCTTGTGTTCTCCTGGGCTCCTGGGAGGAAGACCCATCCTGCTCAGCCCAGGCCTCCCACCAAGTGTGTTACTTGGGGCCCTCCACCAAAACAGGATGGTGGTTGAGTGTTGAGATTACCTGACCACCATTACCTCCTCCTTGTCTCCCAGCTGCTTAATTCAGCCAAAGGTGTCAGAACCTCATCCCTGAGAGATTTGGGTTGTTGTTTTGTTTTCTTTTGTTTCCCAGAACAGGAAAAACATGAATATTTTCTCTCTCTTTTTTTTCTTGTGCTTTTTTGAAAAGACATGAGGGGTTAGCCCCATGTGAAGAGATTATTTTTGCATCTAGTTTGGTGGCAGGGCGGGGGGGGGGAGGGGGGGCGGGAAGCCTTTGCCCAAATGTCTGAGAACCTTTTCATTATAAAATCCTGTGATGAACCACTAATGAGGAAGAAGGATGCCATCAGCAGCAGGGCCGGAGTACAACAGCACCGTCTACTGGACAGAGGCTGAGTTTATTGATGGTGTTCCATGCAGTGGCCATGAGGAAAATATGGCTAACACTCTGGGCTAGGGTGCAGGGAGAAAAGCCATGAAAGAGGACCTGGCCCTTTCTAAACATAGTAAATCCCATGAGAGGCGACTGCTTTGTAGGACTGTTCACAAAACAAATTCCAGGCCTTGAGAGTTGCTCTTAAAGAATTTTTCTAAAAATGTATTCCCTGTATACCTCTGCAACCCCCATCCATCTACTGTCATTTTTATGAGGCTGCCTTCACTATCAACACTTATTAAATACCCTCTCACCTTGACACCCCTACATTCATTCCTTTATTTATTCATTCAGTGCCAGGTCCTGTGCTAGGCATTCAAGGTATAACAAGAAATAAGACCTAGCATCCTTGAGCCATTCTGTAGTCATCCAGGACGGGACCCGGGCAGGAATTCCTGTTACAAGTCTTTTTTTTAATCGACTTCCTTTTAGTTTTGTTCTTTCTTTCAGTTGCCCTCTGATCCCTGCTCGCTGCCAAAAGACAATTGGTATATCCATGTAAATTAACCAGGCTCCTATATTAACCAGGTAAAATGTTTCTTATCCCATGTAAATTCAAACTCTTAAATCCTTAAAATGACTCTTTAAGGATGATCCTAATGTTAAGATCTTTAGCCACTTGGACAGATACATGGAGGTCAAAGAGGAATGGGGTGTTGATGTATGTCCCTCAACCAATCATTATAGTGGTAGCTGCCTTTTTAATACATACAAATGGCCAGCTCTGGCCAACAGGTTAAAATACAAAGAAAACTTGAATTTCCTTAGGCATAATTATTTGGTATGAATGTCTTTTTTATTTTCCATTATTAATGAATTTGTAAAATATATAGCCAAGCCTTTAAAATGAAGTAGGCCATGGTAATATCACTAGGAAGAGAAAATAAATAATGTTATTGATGAAGCAAGAGGCCTTTCTGTGGCTGTTGGGAAAATTAAGGAAAGTAGAAACTGAGCCCAATGTATTAGAACAAATATTCTCCTCAATGGAGGTTATTGTCAGGAGGACAGATGATCACTGCCCAAGACTTTCTAACAGTCCAGTGAGGCGAAGCCCAAAGTACAGTCACAGACTCAAGAGACTGAAAAAGTTTTTGGAATCCCCTCATTTGTCTCTCTTTTTCAAGCAAAGCCAAACCAACCCAAACCAATTATACCAATCTCACTGTTTAAAATTGTCTAGGAAAATGAGTTTATATATTCTGTTAGAGCCCCATCCTAGTAGTTAAAATATACACATCATCAAAAAGTTTTTTCTAATGTTAATTTAAAGCCCCAGATTAAACTTAAACCTGTTTCCCAGGTGGTGGAGAAGGGGAGAGGAGGTGGAGTAAAGAGGAAGAGCAAAAATTAATCAATTTCTTCCTTAGAATAGCATGTGTATTCTTGAAGCCCAAGTCTAATTCCATTTATAAATATTGCTTTCCCATTATCAGCAATTCTAGATTGACAACTTGTTTCAAATGAGCTGTCATTTTTCATTAAATGTGTTAATAACTCACAGTGCATGGCATCTACAGTCACAGAGCTGCTTCTTGGGCTTTATCTGTTGTCTTTTACATGTATTCAGTAGAGAATGATGCGTGATTTGAATATTTGTGGGTAGCTATTCGTGAATGTGTTTACTGACTTCCATCATTAAAAGAGTCACAAGTTTCAAGTTAAACTGGAAGTCCTTGGTTTCTAATTTCTGCAAAGGATATAACATTTTGAGGTAATGATAGCAGTGTTTCTAGAAATAAGAAACAGTCACCCATGTACCTCAGTGTTTATTACACAGAATGGTTTCTGCCGAAACTACTTCTACCATATTTCATAGGATTCGTTTTCCTCCTTGCCTGGAGTGTCTGGGTCCCAAAATCTGGAATAGCAACTCTATCATCCACGCTGACTCCTGCCTGCAACCTTAACTTTTTAGAGATCAAAGTGGCCCCTTGTCTGTGCTGTCACCATGAATGACAGGCCAGCCTTGTGCAGTATAGTACATCAATTTTCAGCACAAAAATAATAGTATTTCTTCCTTACCCGCTTGAGTAAAATCAAAGTGAGGGTCTCAGACAACTTAATTTCATCCTTCAGAGGCAAAGTCATTCTTGAGCCTACTGTAACTGAAGAGGGATAGGTTGTGGTGTAATTGCTTCCTGGTTAACCATTTTACTGCTATACATCAATTTTACTCTACTTTTCTCTGTATCCAATCATATTTTCAAATATAGGTCATGTGAGTATTTAAAGCCCCCAAAAAATGGGAGGGAGGAAATTATTCCCAGTGAACAAGGATAAGGGATCTGTATTCCTTGAGTTTTAAAATAGTCATGAATCTTAGAAACCCACTGTTCCAGCTGGGAATCCAATTACATGGCTGTCTAAACATTTTTCTTCAAGGATCCTTTTTGTTCAATAATTATTCTTTCAGAGCATTCAGTTTGTGCCTTTACCAACAAACACCAAGCATTTTAAAGTCAAAAAACGAGGATTTATAACAGGCAATGCCATTCTGTTTTCTAGTGAAACCCCAAACCCTCTCTATATTTCCATGCCAGATAACACATTTTACTAACATAGATTGTACCAACCTTTCTGATGGCCAGTATTAAAAATTTAAATGTGTGTTCTTTGACTAAGGTGTTCACTTTAAGAAATATCATCAATAGAAATTATTAGATGCATACACTAAAATATTTGCACATAGATGTTCATCACATTGTTGTTTATAAAAGTGAATGTTGAGAAAACTAAAGGTCCATCAGTGAAAGACTTGATGATATCTTCATTAATTGGAATACAGTATGACCACTGAAAAATCATAAAATCTATTTTTCTCTGTGAATAATAATGTTTGTGTGTATTTTCACTATATATATATATAGCTCACACAAATGTATGAGCCATTTTTTTAAATGGTTGTATTTTTGAGTAAAGTGAAAGCAAATTTATTAAGGGAGTAAAGGAATAAAGGAATGGCTACTCAATAAGCAAACCAGCTTAAAAATGGTATACCTTTCATAGTTTTAAAGGGATGTTTTTGGCCGAGCATGGAGGCTCACGCTGTAATCCCAACACTTTGGGAGGCCGAGATGGGTGGATCACTTGAGGCCAGGAGTTTCAGACTAGCCTGACTAACATAGCAAAACCCCGTCTCTACTGAAAATACAAAAGTTAGCTGTGTGTGGTGGTGCACACCTGTAATCTCAGCTACTTGGGGGCTGAGGTATGAGAATTGCTTGAACCCAGGAGGTGGAGACCATAGTGAGCCAAGATCACACCACTGCGCTCCAGCCTGGGCAACAGTGTGAGACATATATACATACATACACACATATATACATACATTACATACATACATACATAAAATTTATTTATTAAATAAATAAATAAAGGGCTGTTTTTACTCAGAGGAAAAAGTAGCTCATAAATACAGAAAATATTTTATCATAGTTTTCTTTTCCTCAAAAAAAAAAACTACTCATGTGAGGAAAAAATTCTATGCACAAAATACAGTTAATTTTATGCATCAAGAATGATTAAGAAATGGAGTGTGTTATAGCTAATCAAGAATAACGATACCGACTCTGTGTGGGTATAAGGCAAGGTCACATCAAACACTACAAAGTGGCTTTCATCCAAACTTTTAAGACCTTCTATTTTTACCGACTGGACCAAAACCAAAAATAGGCGTCTCTCAATCCAGCACAGTAGTCACTAACCTTCATTGCTTGGCTGTAAACATACTGAATTCCTCCACCCTCTTCTCACCCACAAACTCTCTCATATACAAAAACGACTTCAAGGACTCTAACCAGTGGTATTCATGCTGGGTTTCACAAAGTTGCTGACCAGACTTGTCAGCATAGGAAAGAGGGGCTGAGATCCCTCTCCTCTGGCTTTTTCATCCTAGAATGATGCATAACATTTCTTTTGGAAGAAGGGTTGTATGGCAGCAAAAGCAAAGCTGCAAGACACACCCTTCTTTTGCAAAGAGGAAAATTGATGCCTAGAGACTAAATTACTTATTCACAGGATGGAAATGCCAGAATCAGAATGCAGTTTCATGACACTTGCTTTGTTAGTTGCTGTTTACCCAGCATCATCCTGGATTCTCACAAGAAAGAACCCCTTTAGGACAGACAAAAGATAAGACCCAAGGAAAGTTGAATGTCCTTGTCCCCAGTCTGAGCTATTCATTTGCTGGCTGAAGAATAATTGTAACTGTGTTTTGGATTCTTAAGGTTCTTATGGAAGGTAGCAAACCAAAATATAAAAGTCTTTAAAATATCTAATGCAAGACCTCTGAACAGACATTGTGTTAAACGTCACAGGAGATTTTCATCTTAGTATTTAGTGGCTGGCAGGAAATGACTCAGTGCTATGGAATTTAATTTTAAATCGTTTTAAAATAAATTTACAGGGTCCAATAGCATGTAACTTTGGAAGGTGACAAGGTGGCTTTGGAGATTTGAGAGTTTTTGAAGCCGTGTGTCAAAGGTTGCCTTTGACAGTCATGGGGATTTATTTTGTTCCCTACTCCAGTTGTTTCCAAAAGCTCTCAATCATGCTTCCCTGTGTAGGAAAGCTAAATTTGGAAGTCTTGCCATCTTTGCCTGCCTGAGACCTCAAAGTATCGCACCCCATATGCCTAGAAACTGCTCAAACATTCCTTTCTGGGGGCTGTCATTAAATCCCTGTTTTCTGGATGGAGATACTGAGGGTGCAACTATTGGTCAAGGTCACCCAGTAAGTCAGTGGCGAAGTTGGGAATACAACCCAGACTTTCTGACTCCCTCGCCCATCCCCTGACTGTCAAACCACATGCTCTTGACCAGGATGAAACAGGCTTGTCTGTCTCAGCATTTAGAGTGAGCTGAGTAAAAGAAACTGCAATTTATCCATTTCCTTTTCAAACTTCCATGTGTCTCTTATTTCATCAGCTAATAGGCATATTGCTCCAGATCATTCTTCACTCTAAAAAACTCATTTTTTATTAATTTGTCAAAGAAATGCTATCTTAATTTGGAAGAGCATGAGAAACCACTTTTTTTTCCCCATCATATCACATTGTGTAACACTGGCAGTGTGGCCACTTCAAAAACCCACATAAGCTGCTTCCTTTGGTCTGCCGATGGCTGGTTCTTCTGCCAGCTCCTCCAAGTGGCCTTCCTTGTATGGGGGTCGGGCATCCCGTGGTTCCTGGCAAAGGAACATCCCATGGACAAGCCAGGGCCTTGACGTGGCTGTTCTTTCTCCTGCTCTTTTGAATGCTCCTTGACCACAAGAGAACTCGGTTCTCCTGCCAGCTCTACCCCACATGCCACTTGAAATATAGTCAGTGGTGACTGTCCAACAGAGCGCCAGCCAGAGTCCAGAGCAACTTTACTAGGGATGAGGGAAGGACAGTACAACTGAGTCTTGCCAGTGAGAACCATCTGCCAACAACTGCAAGAGAAGAAAAAACGTTTTAATGCCCATGGGTAAACTGTCCCACTTTTTCTCATAGCCCATAAAGTTGTTTCTCCCAGCGTTTTATACCTGTCATGTTTGATCATAAATATTTCTTCCTCCAAATGAACTAACTTGTTTACCCCAAAGGCCTGATGCTATTTTGGGGACAGCTTTCCAAACTCTGGGTTAGGGTGTTTGATTAGCTGGGTGCATCCCCTCTCCTGCTGCTGGCAGTTAGTCTTTGTGTTCTGCAATGACTTTGCTCCCTGAAGCTGTCAGTAGAAGCAGGGAGCAGCAGAGAAATGGAATCCGGGAAGGAGAGAGATGTATTGTTATTATGCTAACGAGGCTCCTCCTATGCACTTATTATATCTGCTCAGTTCAGGCCAAGCATGCCTTGGTCAGATGAGGTTCCCCAAAGTCACCTCCAATTTTAATACTGCCTCCCCAAGAAGCGAGGCCCTGCCCTCACTATCCCAGACACCTGTCCTCTCACTCTGAGAGTCTCTCTCAGAGCTAAGTCCATCCCCAGTGACATGCAGGGTAGCCCCAAAATCATTGTTCTAGTTCTTAAAATTACAGACACTTACAAAGCTGATCCTGCTTGTCTCTCCTATCACACATGGCTCCAAATGCATCATGTTATTCCATCCTCCAGCTCTTTCAGCCTGCACAAGCCATCAAGTGCTATGTTCTCATGAGAAGAAATAAGTTTCCCTAATGTGACAGGACTGGATGTACTCCAGCGAGAGTGACAGCTTAATTTTGTTTACTATTCACTCGAGTTCTAAAGAAGTAAACTTTATTAACTTTTCTGATAAAATACAAAGACACTGTTGTTTGCCATATCCATAAAATTAAACAAGAAAAAATACTTTGATGTTTCCAAGAAGTCATGTTTTTTTTTTAAGTTTCTGTTGCTCTATCCAGATGATTTAGAGGCTGATAGAGGCTGATACGCTTCTGTTGGCCTCTGACCTGTGATAGAAATGCCCAGGTCGGCAGCTCCATGCAATACTCAGCATCAACCATCTGTCTATATTTAATGGTCCACTGGCATCTTGACTATCAGCACAGAGATGTAACAGCCCTGACTAACATTTTAGAGACATGCATTTTCCTTCACAGAGTAATAGAACTATGAAAATAGATGTCTCATTCCAAGCAGTCTCTCAACCATAAAATAAGAGATCTAAAAATATAATGTGGCCCACGGCAACCGTAACTTCAGTCACAGATGGGGCTGGAGAGATTGAAGCTCCATGAGAGAGGGCATCACAGGAGGATGAATCAGCCTGGCTCTCCACCTTTAAAATCTGGTAGAAGAGTTTACAGACCCAGTTTATATTTGTGTCTTCCTGGCTATCTGGATACATGGTGGAAATCCGCTCTTAGAATGAAAGATCATAAAGAAATGTACCTGGAAAAATAATGATTATTAGAAAACTACTTTCAGTTTTAAAAAAATAGCTAGAAACTCAAATCGAACCCCCAAATTCAATATTGAAGCAGACTGGCTTATTTTTATGACTTTTATTTTGCCGAAACGCAAGTGATTGTGTGTATGATTGTGTCGGCAAGCACAAGTTCCAGCCTCTAACTGCTCTCAGAAATTAAACTGCTTTCAAAAGGACTAGCAGGCAAGAAAATCCAAGAATGGTGTTAAGGCCTTTTGCATTCATTAAAATTTATTTAAAGGATGATAAATCTTCAGTATATGTTAAACAGTCATCTTTTCTGCTTTATTTTGAGAGCAGCATTTGAAGATCTAAAAGTAAACAATGATGTGAAAGTTTCCTTCACAGGGCTTTCTTGTTCTCTTTTCCTCCTAATAAAATGGTGTTTATGGCTTAACATACAGGGTTGGAAAGGAAGAATGTAAGTAGGAAAGCAAAAAGAAAATCTAAAGACTCCAGGAATAGAACTGTATTTGGAGGCTGAGCTTTAAAAAAAAAAAGGAAACCTTTGTTTCTTTATTTTATTTTAAAATTCTGATAAAATATGCATAACATAGTATTCATCATCTAAGCCATTCTTATGTGTGGAATTTAGTACCATTGAACACATTCATAATGCTATACAACCATCACCACTATCTATACCCAAAACCTTTTCATTAGCCCCAACAAAACCTCTGTACTCATTATACAATAAACTACCCATTCCCTCCTTCGTGCAGATCCTAACAACATTTATTCAACTTTCTTTCTCTATGAATTTCACTGTTCTAGGTATCACATATAAGTTGAAATCATACAATATTCATCCTTCTGTGTCTGATTCATTTCTCTAAGCATAGTATTTTCAAGGTCCATCCATGTTGTAGCATATATCCAAATTTCATTCCTAAAAAAGGAAAAGTTTTATTTGTAAAGAATCAAAATTTTAATCTGTTTTCTTCTTATTTATAGCCCTTGTTCTCTAGAGTTTGTTATATCTCCATAGAGGGAAGCAGAGGTCTCTTTGGTCTTACCTGGCTTTGGTTAACTGATAATGGTCTTCTGAGTATGTGGAAGCCTTTCCCTACTGCCTGAGAAGCCCAAAGGGTTTCGTTTTTATTTTTCTTTCAGATCTTCTGGTATTGTGAACTGACAAACTCCTGTCTTAAAAGAACTGAAAATCTTACACTGAAGCACTTCTGGCTAACCCCAAAAGCATTCTTTGTTTTTTTGGTCTCCCTTGACTAAAATATTTGTTGTAATTTTCCTTCAGTTAAATTGAGGAGAGGTACAATGTATAGGCAATGGGCATTTAGCACAACCTATACTTGCAACTCCTGCCTTTTCAGTCACATTTTTGTTCAGTATTTCTCAACCTCATCGGATCAAATGCCACCTTTTACAACTAATATTTTGTTAAGCCTCATTTATGTATTCTTAAATGAGATTCACAGACAATATAACCTATAGACATCCATTAATTTTTAAGCCAAAATAATGGCGTAAGCATAATGTATACTTTTTAAAAAGAAAATAATTTTTAGTAAAATAATAGGTATCTCAATATGTAAATGCTTAGAAATAACTACATTGGAAGACATAATGAAGCAGTCAAAAGCTGGCTTTAGATGGAAAATTGCCTTTGAATTCAGCAACTACAAATACAAACCAAGATTTATGTGCTGTTTAGACAACTAAATTCCTTGAACAATTTTCTAAAAGTTATGCAAATTTCCAAAACAATGAACAAGTTACTTTAAAAAAAGTTCTGAACAAAGTACAAAGTTGTATTCCTAGAAAATTTAAAGTGTATTAAAACTGTGTAATAAATACATTGTGTTTGTATGTAAAATGGAGTTAGGCTTTGGATCTGAATAATTATACATGAGGTTTTCCAAATTCACAACTGCCTAGTTGGACATACAAAAGTCACATGGGACACACAATGCTTCATTGCACAGGACTCTCCCAAATGTGCATAATGTTGACCTCCCTGATATTCACCCAGTAAATGTTAATGATGGCCCTCAATTAGAGTAATAATCAAAAAATAAACTCACAAATTAAAAAAAAAAAATAACCAGAGGGGGATATATAACCTGTTCAGTCTCTTTAGAGGTGGGAAGCCAGCAGATAATTCCAAGTCCTTCTAAGAACTCCAAAGTGTTTTGATGCACACCCTATCTGGGGTGGAATCTGAAGAGACAGAAGCCTGGGGACAAATCTGGCATGGAGGATCCTCTGATGGTTGCAGCTTTGGGGTCATTTTCTTGTATTCTTGCCCATACTGTGGACCTGAGATCTTATTATCTCCCTTCCTCTTGAGACACTTCATGCACCACCTATGCCAAGCTCCCTAAATGCAGAAAAGTACGTGAACAATTTGACTGTGGTATGGTAGAAGCTCATGGTCTGAACATTCAAATGACGTTATTAAAGCTTCAAAAAAGGATTAAGCTCTTTCTTCCATTAATTTTTCCTTTCTAAGTTCACCCTTAAATGCAGCCTCCTGACCAAAGCTGCAAGTCTGGGCATAGCTCCCAAACTATAAAAAAATCTAATAATTCCTTTCTACCTGTGTCTCCAATCCCACCTCTAACCTGGTTCCATGCCCATGCTGCTCTTCTTGAAATTTGCCTAAACCAAACCTACTGGCTTCCTGAATCCTGTGCCATAATCACCTATAATTGAGTTCTTCAGTCTGACAGTGCAGCTTCTCAATCACTCCTCCTGAGAGGCCAATCTCACCAAATTTCAAAAATATGTTCTAAAAGAACAGATTCTTTAGGTGCCTCCATAGGGTCTACATTTTTTCTCCATCTCCTCCCACTTAAGTTATTTTCTAAGATCTTCAAAAAAAAAAACCCTGCAAAGTAGATCAAGGAGATGACATTTTATCAATGAGGTCATTGAGGTACAGAGAGATTTATTAATTTGCCAAAGTTACAGTTAGGTCCAGACATGATGGCTCACACCTGTGATCCCAGCACTTGAGGAGGCCAAGGTGGGAGGACTGATTGAGACCAGAAGTTGGAGATCAGTCTGGGCAACAAGTGAGACCCATGTGTATTAGTCCGTTCTCACATTGCTGTGAAGAACTACCTGAGACCAGGTCATTTATAAAGAAATTAAGTTTCATTGGCCTACAGTTCCACAGGTTGTACAGAAAGCATGGCTTGAGGAGGCCTCGGGAAACTTACAATCATGGCAGAAGGTGGAGGGGAGGCAAGCATATATTCACATGGCCAGCAGGAGCGACAGCAAAGGAGGAAGTGCTACACACTTTTAAACAACCAGATTTTATGATAACTCACTCTCATGAGAACAGCAAGAGGGAAATCTGCTCCCTTGATCCAATCACCTCCCACCAGGTTCCTTACCTAACATTGGGCATGACAGTTCAAAGTGAGATTTGGGTGAGAACACAGAACCAAACAATATCATTGTCTTTACCAAAACAAAACAAAGTTACACAGCTAATGAGTAGCACAACTCAGAAAATACAGGTTTTCTGTTTGCTTGTTTTTACTTTAATTTTTTACTCTTACACAGTAGGTTTTTCAGTCATCCATTCACAAACTCTATTAAAATAAAAATCTCTTTGGTGAAATAATTTATATTTACCCTTTCCACACTCGACTGAGATTTAGCCAGTTTCTCAGAAAGCCTTCCTTTTCTTCTTCTTCTTCTTTTTTTTTTTTTTTGGCAATACAGTTGGAAAGTCCCTCATTTTCTGGTCTATCATCATATCCCCAGAAGTGCCTCTGCCCCCCCCAGATGGTTAAAGGCGCCCTTCCTTTGACCTCTTCTACCATTGTCATTTTTTCTGGATGTAGAGAAACCAGAGTTGCCACACTAAGAGAGATGCACATCCTACATTTGAGCACATAAGTCCCATAACATTTTCCCTTTTTTTTCTGAAGCATATCATAGGCAAAAGAGCACCTTGAACTTGAGACCCCTTCCCCTACTCTGAAATCTCACCAAATTTCAAAGCTTAGCTTGAATGCAGACTCCTCCATTGTATTATTTGATGTTCTACAGAAAAACAAAACCGATAGGAAATTATACACACCCAAACACACAAACACACACAAATTTATTATGAGAAATTTGCCCATGTGGTTATGGAGTCAGAAGTCCCATGATCTGCCATTTGCAAGCTGAAAACTCGTGAAAGCAAGTGGTATAATTCCAGTCTGAGTCTGAAGCCCTGGGAACTAATGATGTAAGTTCTAGTCCAAGCCAATAGTATAAGTTCCAGCCCACGTCCAAAGGCCTGAGACCCAGGAGGGCAGATGATGTAAGTCCCGGTCCAAAGACAAGAAAAGACTGATGCTGCTGTCCCAGCTCATGCAGTCAAGTGCAGAGAGACAGAATTATTCTTTCCTCTATATTTTTACTCTGCTCAACCCTTCAAGTGAAAATTATAGTTAATTGCTCACAAATGTTTGTTTTATATTCATTCTTGTTTATTTATTTACTTTTAGGTTTTATCTTTTTTATTTTTTTGAAACAGTTGGATTGAATGATATTTATTTGTATTGGGAAAGGCAATCTTCCTTAATCAAATTTATTTATTTATTTAAATGTTCATCTCTTCAAGAAACATCCTCATAGACACACCCAGAAATGATGTTTAACCAGATATCTGGGCATGATGTGGCCCAATCATATTGACATATATAATTAGCTATAGCATCTATAAAGCCTTCTTTGAAACTTTAACATAATTCCTTTATTATACCCATAGCACATTTTCTAAAATCTGTTTAGCATTTATTTAATTTGTAGGATATTATAGTGAATTGCTCACAAATGTTTCCTTTACATTCATTCTTATTTTTATTTTTTATCTTTTTAAAATTTTTTGAGTCAAGGCCTTGCTCTGTCATCACCCAGCTTGGAGTGCAGTGGCTCAGTCATGGCTCCTGCCTCAGCCTCCTGAGTAGCTGGACTATAGGCATGTGCCACCATACCCAGCTATTTATTATTATTATTATTATTATTATTATTATTATAGAGACAGGGTCTCACTATGTTTCCCAGGCTGGTCTCGGACTCCTGGGTCAAGCAATCCTCCTGCCTCAGCCTTCCAAAATGCTGGGATTACGGACATGAGGCACCACTCCCAGCATTCATTCTTATTTATATGTAACACTAAGTTTCACTCATTTCTTTGCCCACAAGTGTTCCTGTATCCCATTACTTATTACCAAATTTATTTTTCTGCTTTCTGGAGTAAACTATCTGTAAGAAGGTCTGTGTATGGTAAATTTTTTAAGTCTTATATCTTTCCATTTGAAAAATTTTGGTTACAAGTAACAGAGAAATCCATACTCAATGTTTTCTAAAAGGTAGTTCCATACACAAAGATATCATATAAAGAAAAGGTCCTTTCCATCATCCCACCCTGACATCCTCTACTTCTCTGTTCTGCTCTGGGGTTAAGTCTTCTCTTGGCAATGGATGCCACAGTCCCAGGAATCACAGGCAGACATGACAATGTCCAATGGAAGCAGACTCTGCCTCTTCCTCTCTTGATCTCTTTAAAGGAAAGGAGACCTTTCATATAATCCTCCTGCTAGACTTCTCTCATCTATTTGGCCAGGACTAAGTGACCCAACCCTTCTTATAACCAGTTACTGTCAAAAAGGAAAGGGATTACTGCAATTAGAGTAACCTAATTAAAATTTACCCTTTATTGGGCCAGAAGGTGGGGACAAATGCCACTATCAATTTGGAATATGGATTATGCTTTGTTGGTTGGCTGGACAGCACTTCCATGAAGGGCTCTCCAGAATGCACTTAGTCTCTACAGAGAGTTGTACTTGAACCAGGCAGAGCAGGCTGCAACATGGATAGTGCCCTGGAACAGAGAGCTTGTGCTCATACTGCGTTCATATTTATGGGGAAGCTAGGGCAGCACGGAAATACTTAACCAGTCCTGTAGCAATAGGAGTTTCCCATCAGGGGAATGGCTTTGCTGGTGAGAATGTGTGGAACTTGGACAGCAGCCATCTAGGGGAAGTTTGCTTTCCAGTTCTGGTGTCCCAAAAGACAAAATTCCAAACACCATACTCCCAAATGTTGAAATCCCAAAAGATCAAAATTTCGGAAGTCCAAACATCCTAATGTCTTAAATCCAAGAAATCACTATTACGGACTAGTTGTCTCATATAAGGTTAGTTCTTATAAACTGTGCAATTCTCCAGAATCTATCATTGCACCATTTTTTTCCTTATGTCATATTTTCTTCTTAGTTTTTTTCTTTTAGTTTTTTTCACTATTTTAAATTGTCAACACTATTTTTTACAATTTGTTATGCTATGTATTTAATCTTCACATTATTTCCAATATTGAAACAATGAATTATAGAAACGTATAGAGAATTCTAACTTGTTTTATGCATTTTTTGCAAATTTGACTCCATGAAAGTGCATTATCACAATGTTGACTTTGTGTGTAAGCACTGTGTGTGTATGGGAAAATGTTGAAACTTCCTCAATAAATGAAGAGCTATCCTTTTTGTACATCTTCAGTGAAAGAGAAAATTTCTCAAGATCTCAGCTCGGGGGCGACTGCATAACCAATGGCGACCCATCATGATTTATGGTCAATCTCATCAAAATACTTAGGTTGTTCAGACTGCAATTATAAAAGTGGGTATCCACAACTAGCACTACAATGATATGCAGTACAGTAGATAAACTTTATTTATGAATACAGTTTATCTGCCCATAACTGTGATACTCATGCAACTGTCATTGGTATATACCAGAGTGTTAATGCTTGCAAAAATATGTATGTTATTGTTGCTTATTTTACTGGGTAAACTGGCCTATGAAGTGATCTGACATGTTTTTATATGTTTCTCAAACAAATCCCATTTTAAGAATGTAAATATATATCTTTTAAAAATTTTTTTATTTTTTTCCAAAATTATAGTTTGGGGATGTTTATTTTTCAGAATTTCAACAGTCAAGGTTTTGGTGTTCAGAATTGTGTCTTTTGGATTAAAATCAGTACCCACCTCACAGCTCTCCCTGGTGAGCCAGCCTGTTTGCTAGGATGTCTAAGGAAGTAGGGGCCAAGTACTGGGATGTGTGACAGAGTTTGTCTTGCCTCATCCCTGAATCACATTGGGAAAGAATGTACGCCTCCATCAAAGAGGACTCTACCAGCAGCAGAGAATACTCATTTGTCTGGACCATGGGGTGTAGATGCTTGAAACCCTCACCAACTATGGCCAAATCTTTAAACTCAAAAGTTATTTTCCTTCAACATTGAAGATTTTGCTTCATTATCTTTTTTTAACCAGTATTGCAGATGGAAAATCTGTGGATTTTCAGTTTAATTATCTAGAATTGTTTTTTAATTTTCTCTTTTCTTGAGTGAGCCAAAATAACATAAAGTTGAGTGCGTCTGTGAAGTTCTTTCATTCTGTGTGGTACATAGTATTAGCTTTCAGCCTGAGAGCTCATTTCATTCTTTAGGTGTTATTTCTTTTATTTATTTAAGGATCTGCATCATTATCTCTATTTTATTCCTCCAGGACCACCTTGGGAAACCACATATCATTAAAGAGACTTTGAAACTTGCAGACATTTCATCCAGATTTCTTAACTTCTCTTGCATATTTCTATTTATTCCTTTGTGCTCTATTCTGTAAGAATGGAATACTTGGTGCCAATTTCTAACTCACTACACTTAGCTCTTAAGTTTTGTCCTTTCTTCTGCTTGTTTTTTTTACTTTATTATCTTGTTTGTTTTTTAACTTTATTATTGAAATATAGCATAAATACAGAAAAGTTCATGAACCCAGAGTGTACAGGTGGATAGTCACAATGTGAGCCTGTATGGTGTCTCACATCTATAATCCCAGCAATTTGGGACCCCAAGGTGGGTGGATCACTTGAGGCCAGGAGTTTAAGATTATCCTGGGCAACATAACAAGACTCCATTTCTAAAAAAAAAAAAAAAAAAAAAATCACAAAGTGCAAAGTGAACCCAGCTGTGAAATCCTCACAGCTGCGGAAAGAGGGCTGGGCCAGGAATGTTGTCTTTGCTTCATTAGATGTGGTGTATGTTTCTGTACAGCAACTTAGTGAAGTGAAAAAAAACAAAGAGAAAGCAAAAAGTACTACTAGACTCATCTTTAAGTTAGTTTGCAATTAAGGCAAGTGTGCATTCCATAGAAGCAGACATTCTGGTCCTGAGACAAAGAGTTTTGATCAAATGAGTAAACCCTGAGATCCTCTATTATTACAAAGATCTAGTTCACTCTGATATTGCTGACATTCCTAGTTATTTCCCCTCACTTGTATGATTACCTTCCTCACCCCTTTTCCTCTCTATAATATCAATGCATACTATTTTATGGAAAAACCCATTCAAGGGAACATTTTTCTGAAATGTCAACCTAAAAGGAATAAACTGAGGACAAAATTCATATAGAGTTTTTGAGGCTAAAGTTGAAGACTGCAGCCCAAGACACACTTCAAATTGCCTTGGGGAGTGCTCCGGAAGATAAAATAGAGATTCAGTTTTAAAGAAAAAAGGACAAATCAGAAGAGCAATTACAAAAGTTGTTTGTCAAAAATTTTTATTGGGATGAGACAGGGAAAGATGGCTGAATAGAAGCCATCCTCTGGTCCAGCTTTAGTCAAAGAATAATCACCCATCCCAGTGGGGTGGTTCTTCTTTGGCTAAGGCTGGACCAAATGCTTGAGTTTCAGCAAGCCTTGCTACTGTGGGCTGAAGTACCCTGGGGTTTAAATAAACTTGAAAAGCTGTCTAGACCACAAGGACTGCAACTCCTAGGCAAGTCCTAGTGTTGCGCTGGGCTCAGAACCACTGGACTTGGAGGGGATGCAGCCTAGTGAGACACCAGCTAGGGTGGCAAGGGAGTGCTTGTGCTACCCCTCCCCCAACCCCAGGCAGTGCAGCTTGCAGCTCAAAAAGAGACCCCTTCTTTCCACTTTAGGAGAAGAGAAGAAAGGGCAAAAAAGTCTTTATCTTGCAACTTGGATATGAGCTCAGTCACAGTAGCATACAGTACTGGGCAGAGTCATAAGGCCCCCATTCCAGGCCCTAGCTCCCAGATGAAATTTCTAGGTACACCCTGGGCCAGGAGGGAATCCACTGCCTTGAAGGAAATGACCCAGTCCTAGCAGGATTTATCACCTGCTGACTAAAGAGCCCTTGGACCCTGAATAATCAGCAGTGGTAACCACGTCGTGCACACAATGGGCCTTGGGTGAGACTCTGAGACATGTTGGCTCCATGTGTGACCTAGCACATTTACAGCTGTGGTGGCTATGAGGAGAGACCCCTTCTGCTTGAGAAAAGCACACGGAAGAGTAAGGGAGACTTTTTCTTGAGCTTAGGTATGAGCTCAGGCACAGTGGAGAGGAGCATCAAGGGGACTCTTGGGGTCCCCAGCTCTAGGCCTTGGCTCTTGGATGGCATCTCTGGACCTATCCTGGGCAAGAAGGAAGCCTGCTTCCCTGAAGGGGCTGTCTCAGGCTTGGCAGCATTCACCCAAGCTAACTGAAGAGCCCTTGGACCTTAAGTGAACATTGGTGGTACCCTGACAGTACTCCCCATGGGCCTTTGGTGTTTTTGGAAACATGAAGAGCCTCCTTTGCCAGGAGAAAGGGGAAAGAAGAGTGGAAAAGACTTTGGTGGTTTTGGCCCCAGCTTAGCTGCAGTAGAATAGAGCACCAGGTAGACTTCTAAAAATTTTGACTCAAGGCCCTGGCCTCTAGACAGCATCTCTGGTCTGAGGGAACTTGGCATGCTTAAGGGAAAAACATAAGCCTGACTGTCTTTACCACCTGCTGATTGTAGAGCCCTAGGGCCTTGAGCAAACATAGGCAGTAGCCAGATGGTGGTTAGAGTGGGCCTTGGGCAAGGCCCAGTGCTGTTCTGGCTTCATGTCAGATCCAGTGTAGTCCCAATGTTGGTGGCCACAGGGATGCTTGTGTCACCCCACTCACAGTTCCAGGTGGCCCAAGGAAGAGAGAGAGACTTTGTTCATTTCGGGGAAAGTATGGGAAAGAACAAGAGTCTCAGCCAGGTAATCCATAAAATTCTTGCAGATATTATCCAAGAGCACCAAGGTGGTACCTCTATGAGTTTGCAAAAACCACAGCATTACTGGGTTTGGGGTGCCACCTAATGTAGATATGGTTGCAGAGAGCAAAAATGTAGACTGCAACACCCAAGTCTCTTAGAATACCTGGAAATCTTTCCCAAGAAGGGCAGGTACAAATCCCAGGGAGCAAAGACTACTTATATACCTAACTCTTCAATGCTAGACACAGATGAATATCCACAAGACTCAAGATCATCCAGTAAAACATGCCTCACCAAACAAACTAAATAAGGCACCAGGAATCAATGCTGGAGAGACAGAGATATGTGACCTTTCAAACAGAGAATTCAAAATAGCTGTTTTGAGGAAAATGAAAAAAATTCAGGGTAACACAGAAAAGGAATCAGAATCCTATCAGATAAATTTTACATAGAAATTATAATTATTAAAAATAATCAAGCAGAAATTCTGGAGTTGAAAAATGCAATTAGCATACTAAAGAAGGCATCAGAGTTTCTCTTTTTTTTTTTTTTTTTGAGACAAAGTCTCACTCAGTTGCCAGGTTGGAGTGCAGTGACATGATCTGGGCTCACTGCAACCTCTGCCTCCTGGGTTCAAATGATTCTCCTGCCTCAGCCTCCAAAGTAGCTGGAATTACAGGTATGTGCCACAATGCCTGGCTGATTTTTGTGTTTTTAGTAGCGATGGGATTTCACCATGTTGGGCAGCCTGATCTCCAACTCCTGATCTCAGGTGATCTGCCCGCCTCAGCCTTTTAAAGTGCTGGGATTACAGGCATGAGCTGCCACACCCAGCCTAGAGTATCTTAATGGCAGAATTTATCAAACAGAAGAAAGGATTAGTCAGCTTGAAGGCAGACTATTTGACAATTCAGTCAGAGGAGACAAAAGGAAAAAGAATTTAAAAGATTAAGGCACACTGAAACATCTAGAAAACAGCCTCAAAAGGGCAAATCTAAGAGTTATTGACCTTAAAAAGGAAGTAGAGAGAGAGGTAGAGGTAGAAAGCCTTTTCTAAAGGATAATAGAAAATTTTCCAAACCTAGAGAAAGATATTAATATTCAAGTATAAGACGGTTATAGAACACTAGGCAGATTTAACCAATTTAACCCAAAGAAGACTACCTCAAGACATTTAATCATTAAATTCCCAAAGGCCAAGGATAAAGAAAGGATGCTAAAATCAACAAGAGAAAACAAACAGATAACATCCAATGGAGCTCCAATACATCTGGCAGTAGACTTTTCAATGAAAACCTTATAGGCCAGGAGAGAGTGGCATGACATATTTACAGTGCTAAAAGAAAAATGCTCTTTTCCTAGAATAGTGTATCCAGTGAATATACCCTTCAAAAATGAAGCAGAAATAAAGAAGACTTTCACAGACAAACAAAAGCTGAGGGATTTTATCAACACTAGACCTGCCCAACAAGGAAATGCTAAACAGAGTTCTTTAATCTGAAAAAAAAAGGACATTAATGAACAATAAAGAATCATTTGAAGGTACAAAATTCACTGGTAATAAGTACACAGAAAAACAATAGTGTAATACAGCAGTGTGTAAATGATTCATATTTGAAGTAGAAAGAGGAAAAGATGAACCAATAAAATACAATAATTACAAATTTTCAAGACATAGGCAATACAATAAGATATAAATATAAACAAAAAAAGCTAAAAAGCAATTGTATGAAGTTAAAGTGTCATTTTTATTAGATTTTTCTTTGTTTATTCAATCAGTGCTAAGTTGGCATCACTTTAAAATAATGAGATAAAATAATATTTGCAAGCCTCATGGTAACTTCAAATAAAAAAGACATACAATAGATACACAAAAAACAAAAAGCAATAAATAAAAACAAAAAGGAAGAAATTAAAACATACCACCTGAGAAAATCAGAAAATCACCTTCACTAAAAGGAAAACAGGAAGAAAAGAAAGAAGACCACAAAACAACCAGAAAACAAAGAACAAAATGGCAAGAGTAAGTTCTTACTTATCATTAATAGTGTTGACTGTAGATGGACTAACTGTCCAATTAAAAGACAGAATGGCAAAATGGATTTAAAAAAAAGATCCAATGATATGTTGCCTACACTAAACGTATTTCACCTATAAAGACACATATAGATTGAAACGAAAAGGATGGAAAAAGATATTCCATGCAAATGGAAACCAAAAGAGAGCAGGAGTAGCTATACTTACATCAAACAAAATAATTTTCAAAACAAAAACTATGCAAAGAGACAAAGAAGGTCATTATATAATGATAAAGTGGTCAATTCAGCAAGAGGATATGATTGTAAATATATATGCACCCAACACGGGAGCACCCAGATGTATAAAACAAATATGATTAGAGCTAAAGAGAGAGACCTGAATACAATTATAGCTGGAGACTTTAACACCCTACTTTTAGTATTGGACAGATCATCCAGACAGAAAATCAATCAATAAACATTATATTTAATCTACACCATAAACCAACTGGAAGTAATAGATATTTACCAAACATTTCTTTCAATGGTTGCAGAATACACATTATTCTCAGCACATAGATTATTCTTGAGGATAGACCATATGTTAGGCCACAAAACAAGTCTTAAACCATTCAGAAAAACTAAAATAATACAAAATATCTTCTCTGATCACAATGGAATAAAACTAGAAATCAATAAAAAGAGGTATTTGGGGAACTATACAAACACATGAAAATTAAAGTATATGCTCCTCAATGACCAATGAGTCAATGAAGAAATTAAGAAGGGGATTGAAAAATTTCTTGAAACAAATGGTAATGGAAACACAACATACCAAAACCTATGGGACACAGCAAAAGTAGTAGTAAGAGGGAAGCTTACAGCTATAAGTGTCTACATCAAATGAACAAACTAACAATGCATTTTAAAGAACCAGAAAAGCAAGAACAAACCAAAGCCAAAGTTTGTAGAAGAAAAGAAATGATAAAGATCAGAGCAGAAATAAATGAAATTGAAATAATAGAAACAATACAAAAGATCAACAAAACAAAAACTGGTTTTTTTGAAAAGATCAACAAAATGGACAAACCTTTAGTCAGACTAAGAAGAAAAAGAGAGAGGATCCATGTAAATAAAATCAGAAATAGGAAAAAAAATTAAAAGGACATTACAGCAAATACTGCATAAATTCAAAGGATCATTAGAGGTTCCTATGAGCAACTGTATGCCAATAAATTGGAAAACCTAGGAGAAATGGATAAATTCCTAGATGTTTACAGCCCACCAAGGTTGAACCATGAAGAAATCCAAAACCTGAACAGACCAATAACAAGTCATGAGATTCAAACTATAATAAAAAGTTTTCTAGCAAATAAAAGTCTGGGGCCCTATGACTTTACCACTGAATTTTACCAAACATTTAAAAAATAACTAGTACCAATCCTACTCAAACTATTTCAGAAAACAGAAAATAAGGGAATAATTCCAAACTCATTCTATGAGAGCAGTATCATCCTGATACCAGAAGACGACAGATGCATCAAAAAAGAAAACTACAGGCTGATATTCCTGATGAATATTGATGCAAAAGTCATCAACAAAATACTAGTAAACTGAATTCGACAACACATAAAAAGATAATTCATTTTGACCAAGTGGGGTTTATGCCTGGGATGCAAGGATGGTTTGACATCACCAAATCCATCAATGTGATACATTATATCAACAGAATGAAGAAAAAAACATATGATCATTTCAATTGATGCTAAAAAAGTATTTGATAAAATTTAACATCATTTCATTATAAAAACCCTCAAAACACTGGGGATAGAAGGAATATATATCAACATAATAAAAGCCATATATGATATATCCACAGCTAGTATCATATTGAGTGGGAGAAAACTGAAAGCCTTTCTTCTAAGATATACAACACAACAAGGATGCCCACATTCACCACTATTATTCAAGATTTTACTGGAAGTTCTTGCTAGAGCAATCAGACAAGAGAAAGAAATAAAAGGTATCCAAATTGGAAAGAAAGACATCACATTATCTTTGTTTGCAGAAGATATGATCTTATATTTGGAGAAACTTGAAGACTCTACCAAAAACTATTAGAACTGATCAATTTAGTAAAGTTGCAGGATACAAAATGAACATACAAAAATCAGTAGCATTTCCCTATGCCAACAGCAAACAGTTCTGAAAAAGAAAATGATAAAGTAATCTCATGTACAAAAGTCACAAATAAAATTAAATACTTAGGAGTTAACCAGAGAAGTGAAAGCATCTCTACAATGAAAACTATGAAACACTGATGAAAGAAATCAAAGAAGACCCTCAAAATGAAAAGCTATTTTATGTTCATGGATTGGAAAGATCAATATAAAATGTCATATTACCCAAAGCAATCTACAGATTCAATGCAATCCCTATCTAAATATCAATGATACTCTTCACAGAAATAGAAAAAAACAATTCTAAAGTTTATATGGAACTACAAAAGACCCAGAATAGCCAAAGCAAACCTGAGCATGAATAAAAACTGGAAGAATCACTTTACCTGACTTCAGTTATACTAAAGAACTATAGTAACCAAAACAGCGTGGTACTGGTATAAAAACATAAAAACCAATGGAACAGAATAAAAAATCCAAAAACAAATCCATGTATCTACAGTGAGCTCATTTTTGACAAAGAGCCAAGAACATACATTGAGGAAAATATAGGCTCTTCAATAAATGGTGCTGGGAAATCTGGATATCCATAAGCAGAAGAATGAAACTAGACCCCTATCTCTACCTATATACAAAAAAATCAAATAAAAATAGATTAACGATTTAACTTACAGATCTCAAACTATGAAACTACTGAAAGAAAACTTTGGTGAAAGTCTCCAGGACATGGGACTGGAAAAAGTTTCCAGGACATTGGACTGGGCAAAGATTTCTTGAGCAATACCCCAGAAACACAGGCAACAAAAGCAAAAATAGACAAATGGGATTCCATCAAGTTAAAAAGTCTGCACAGCAAAGGAAACAATCAATAAAGTGAAGAGACAAACCACAGAATGGGAGAAAATATTTGCAAACTACCCATCTGGCAAGGGATTAACAACCAGAATATGTAAGAAGCTCGAACAACTCTACAAGAAAAAAATCTAATAATATGATTTTAAAAATGAGAAAAAGATCTGAATAGACATTTCACAAAAGAAGACATACAAATGGCAAGCAGATACATGAAAAGTTGCTCCACATTATTGATCATCAGAGAAATGCAAATCAAAACTACAATGAGATATTATCTCATCCCAGTAAAATGGCTTTCATCCAAGAGACAGGCTATAACAAATGCTGGCAAGATTGTGGAGAAAAGGGCAACCTTGTATGCTGTTTATGGGAATGTAAATTAGTACAACCGCTATGGAGAACAGTTTGGAGGTTCCTCAAAAAATTAAAATTAGAGCTACCATATGATCCACCAATCCCACTATTACATATATACCCCCCAAAAAAAGAAATTAGTATATCAAAGAGATATCTACACTCCCATGTTTATTGCAGCACTGTTCACAACAGTCAAGATTTGGAAACAACCCAAGTGTTTGTCAGCAGACAAATGGTTAAAGAAAATATGGTTCATATACAGAATGAAATACTATTAATCCCCCAAAAAATGAGATCCTGTCATATGCAACAACATGAATGGAACTGTAGGTCATCATGTTAAGTGAAATAAGCCAGGCACAGAAAAATAAATTTCACATGTTCCCACTTATCTGTGGGAGGTAAAAATTAAAACACTTGAACTCATGGAGATAGAGAATAGAAGGACAGTTACCAGAGGTTAGGAAGGATAGTAGGGTTGGGGCCAGGGACAGGGCAGGGGGCAGAATGGGAAGGGAGGGGGGCAGAAGAGAAGGAATGGTTACTAGGTGTAAAAAATAGAAAGAATGGACAAGATCTAATATTTGACAGCACAACAGGTTGATGATAATAATAATTTAATTGTACATTCTAAAATATCTAAAAGAGTACAATTGTACTGTTTATAACACAATGGATAAGTGCTTGAGGTGATGGATACCTCATTTACTCTGATGTGATTACTACACATTGTATACCTACCTGTATTAAAATATCCCATACTCCCCATAAATGTATGCACCTACTAAGTATCCACAAAAACTAAAAATTAAAAAATTAAAAAACAATTTTTATTGGTTTAGTGTTTGGCTATGCAGTGGCAATTTTTAAAAGAATGCTATGTAAAATAAGACCACAGGTGCCAAACTGCCAGTCCTTTGACTTTAACATTATTCTCTGAGACAGAGATGGAAAATCCTTAACCTGAACCTCTGGTCCTAAAGCAGAGGCAGGAAAAAAGCAGTTTTTTCCCCACAACCCAAATATCTTACTAACGTGATAAATCCCAAAACCTCTGTTCTAGAAAGAGAGAGTTTGAAAGAACAGCCCAAATAAAGTCTAGACCTTTAATCAAAGAGTGGAAGGATTAGGTCTGGAATTTTAGTAGTGTCCACCACTTTACCACGGATAATTTCTCTTGGAATAGGAAGAACACAAAGTGTTTGGGGCTGGCCAGGGTTCAAGTTGGAAAAAATTACTTAGAGGTCAGGATGGGTTGTCATGAGTCTTGCATTATTAATCTTGCTAACAACACCAGAAATGTTGACCTAAAAGGAATAAGCTGAGGCAAAATTAATATAGAGAGTTTGGGCCACGGCTGAGGACTGCCTCCCAAAACATACTTCCAAGTTGCCTTGGAGGGTACTCCCGAGAACAAAATAGAGGCTCAAATTTTTAAAGAAAAAAGGATGATTAGAAACATTATCGGGAATTCTCATTGGTTAGCAGAAACAACATTGCTTCGTGATTGGATATGTTTTCTTATACTGTAAGGTATATGACATTATAGTTATCAGTCTAGAGCCTACATAATAAGTGTCCTCAAAAGACAATTATTTGGCTCACGGGAGAGTCAGATGTAACTGCTGTTACATTTTAAATGCCTTCTAATAATTTAAGGGGCTCGCATTCTTCACATAAAAAGGTTTTTTCCTTTTCAGAACCACACCCCTAGAAATCCAAGGGCTCTTTCCTGACTTAAGATCCATCGTGAACAGAGGGGTTGGGAAGGCTAAAAGGAAACAAATATTCCCACTCAGTAAGAGAGATATGGAAATGGCATCTCTCTGTGAACCATCAGGTAAATTCAGCTAGCCTGCCTATTCCTTCAATAGTGATCTGAGAGAGGATGGTAGAGATGGTAGAGGATGTTCCCCAGGCTGATGCTCTGCCTGCTGCTCTCAGTCAGTGTCTGTCATTCATTCTTCTTACTGGGGACTGACTGCTTCAGCAGAGACTTCCAAGAGGAAAAAGATCTCAAGAAGCTGATCAAAATTTGCAGCACTCAGGTGGCTCCTATGAAGTCTCAAAAAATATCTAGGTTCTTCAATGACTGGAAAATTTTATGATTAGCTCACTCTAAACAGATACTTATTGAGTACCTCTGATTTATTTTCTTTCAATCAACAAATATTTATTGACCAACCATTTTGTAGTAGGCCTTGTTTTAGGAGCCATAGCAGATACAATAAGTAAGATAAACTAGAAAAGCAAGATCAAACAAACTCAAAAACTAGCATAAGACAAGAAATAACTAAGCAGAGCAGAATGAAGGAGATAGAGACACAAAAACCCTTCAAAAAATCAATAAATCCAAGAGTTGTTTTTTTGGAAAGATCAACAAAATAAACCACTAACCAGACTATTAAAAAAGAAAAGAGATAAGATTCAAATAGATGCCATAAAAAAT
>CAUYLG010054657.1:0-12537 GCA_963573385.1 Cacajao melanocephalus | reverse complement strand
CACTGAGTGGAAGGCAGGGGCCTTCTGCCTGTCTGAAGATGCTGGACTTGGTATCTCTCCCACTGCCTCTCTCCGAGCCTTCCAGCCCTTCTTTGTGGAGCTCACAATGCCCTACTCTGTGATCCGTGGAGAGGTCTTCACGCTCAAGGCCACTGTCCTAAACTACCTTCCCAAATGCATCCGGGTAAGGATCTCTTTCCTAAATTAAACACAAGATAACAGTCGAGTAAATTAAAATTTGCATTCCTAGGAGTACTGACAAACTCTTGTATGCAAGATATGTTTACTAGATATTCAAGATTGTGTAAGTTACAGATTGTGATAACTCCAGATACCAAATTGCGCCATAAAGCAAGTTTCTAGCCCTTATCATAACCCTTCAAAGTTAGTGTTTGTGTGGTATGAAGAATTTTGACAGGGATGACAAAAGTCAGTACTCTATTCTCATGACAGATTCTACAAGCTTTCAACCTCTACGTTCTCATATATTTAACTTTTCATAGCTCCTACGTTCTCATATATTAATTTGTCATTATATTAAACCTAATGTTAAAAGTCATCTGTAAGCATCTTACCTCTGCTGAAACCATAACTGTTTATAAGTCTCATATCCTCTGCTGAGAGATCTGAGGGTCGAGGTTTCAGGACAAAGAGGTGGAGCAGCATGCCATCACTACCATTCACTTCTTCTGGTCCTATCACATGAAAGAGCAGGTTGCTTCCAAAAGAACCTAGATTTACATGTCGGATCTACTTACATGTATTTCAGAGACTTTATCTTCATTTATATCATCTTTAATATGAGGCAACCTGAAATCTAACCAATTCCTCAAGATGCTTGACTTCAAACCCATTCGCCCTCTGTTCTCCTTCCCCCTCTACTCTCTTTGTTATGTGTGGTTTCAGGTCAGCGTGCAGCTGGAAGCTTCTCCCGCCTTCCTAGCTGTCCCAGTGGAGAAGGAACAAGGGCCTCACTGCATCTGTGTGAATGGGCGGCAAACTGTGTCCTGGGCAATAACCCCAAAGTCATTAGGTGAGCAACAAACTCCAAGAGATAATTCTCTACTCAAAGATTGTATATGACAGTGGGAACCTTATATTCAGTGCTACTTCCTTGAGGAAAAGACTACTAGATGACACAGTTTTTTTCCTTTGTCTTTTATTCTAAGATGCCTACAAGGATATCCCCAACATCTATCTCCACCTTGAATTCTCAGTATCATGCACCTCTCATTTGCATGTTTCTGTTCCTGCTTCTGTGTTTTAATAAAACAAAAGTTTACAGAGCATTGAACATTTATAAATCTTGAGTTTGGAGGCATGGAAGAAGGGAAAGATGGTATTCATTTCTATTGGCTTTTTTTTTTTTTTTTTTTTTTTAGGAAATGTGAATTTCACTGTGAGTGCAGAGGCACTAGAGTCTCAAGAGCTGTGTGGGACTGAGGTGACTTCAGTCCCTGAATATGGAAAGAAAGACACAATCATCAAGCCTCTTTTGGTTGAAGTAAGTAAACCTAAATAATATATAGTCCATAATAATATATATGGGTAATATAATAATAATATCTGGATATTTTATATTATTCTCGTGTCTCTCTTTGTCCTATCTCTCTCTTGGTTTAGTTTCTGTTTTGTTGGGGTTTTCTGGTTCTGTTTTTGAGACAGAGCCTTGCTCTGTCACCCAGGCTGGAGTGCAGTGGTAGAATCGCTGCTTACTGTAACCTCTGCCTCCCGGGTGCAAGCAATTCTCATGCTTCAGCCTCCTGAGTAGCTGGGATTACAGGCGTGCACCACCACATCCAGCTAATTTTCATATTTTTAGTAGAGACAGCGTTTCACCATGTTGGCCAGGCTGGTCTCCAACTCCCGACCTCAAGTCATCTGCCCTCCTCAGTTTCCCAAAGTGCTCAGATCACAGGTGTGAACCACCACACCCAGCCTCCTCTTGATTTACTTTCTTAGTTTTTACTTCACTTGTTCATGCATCACACTGCCTCCTTCATATTGCTTATACATACAGAATTGGCTTAGATAATGCAGTTCAAATCCTTCTCTTCACTATCCAGATATCCGTGGTCCCTCCATCAACACACATGTTCTGAAGGTCAGTCCATTCTCACTCACTTTTCTTTCTTTTACCTAAAGCCTGAAGGACTGGAGAAGGAAACAACATTCAACTCCCTGCTTTGCCCATCAGGTAAGAGTCAGCTGTCATAATTTAGAAAACATTAAAGTCTAACATTTAAAATTCAAAGAACATTTACATGTTATTTCTATACTTGCTCTGTGATCTAAGACATGAAGCACCATTAATGCATTTGACAAATGGGGAAAATAGTTCTTAGGAAGGCCAAATAATTTGATGAGAAGATCGCTAGGCTTGCATTCTAAGTCTTGATCTCTTGCAGCACCTATGCAACACCAAATGACTTTCTGACCAGTGTTTGGTATGGGCATAGGTAGAAAGTGGTAGAATCAAGATGAATATTCCCAAAGGGGATGTTTCCTTAAATAATTAGTAAGGCAATTTATCAGCACAATGCATTCTCATCCCAAACCAACATTGAATCAACATCATACATATGTTCATTGCCTTTCCCTGACTACCTACGCATTTCTGTTTACTATGTTTTTCATGTTGCAACCTATAAAATGTATTCTAAAAATATATTTTCCTTGTTGTTTAGCCTGTTACTACATTTAAGTGAATTTAGTACCTATCATCCTTTTATCATGACTTCTCCATTTCTGAGTTCCTCGTTTTGATTTCTCTTAGGTAAAAGAACTAATCATCAAATAGTTTTACTAAATTTTATTTTAATTACCAACATAATCAAATTTGCCTACCTAATTATACAAAAATATATTCTTCCTTAAAACAAAAGCATAACAGAACATCATTTTAAAGGTTAATGTCACCCCCCTGAACATTTTTCGGTACTTTAATGGTCATCCATTTATCTTTAGAAATAATAAGTGTAGATGTATATGTTTGTGTATATGTTATTTACATATAATAAACTGTATAAGTTTCATTCTATAAGTCACTGTTTGTTTTTTACTCAGCATCCTGTCTTGGAGATTTATCTATGTTAAATTGTAGATCTAGATCTTTCCTTTAATTGTTTTAATCCTAGAATATCAATATATCAGTACAATTCTGCTTAGTATTTTAGTCTTACTCTATTGGTTTTTTTCAACTATTTGCTAGTTTTAACAAAAATAGTTAATTAATTATAACAATAGCCTCCTTGGCGGAGGTTGTGGTGAGCCGAGATCGCGCCACTGCACTCCAGCCTGGGCAAAAGAGCAAGACTCTGTCTCAATAATAACAATAATAATAATAATCTCCTTATGAACATATGCAAGTACAACTAGGGTATATACCAAAATGTTAAATTCCTGAGTCAGAGAGCATATGCATAGATATGCATTGTTTTATTTGTTTGTCTGGTGGTAGTTGTTCTTTAATTATATTGTAAGCTGACCATTTATAATTGTATATATTTATAGCACACAAAGTGATGTTATGAATTATGAACAGAATGTGAAATAATTAAATCAAGCTAACCTCAAGTACTTATTTTTGGTGCTGAGAACATTTGAAATTCTCTAAGCAAGTTTGAAACATACAATACACTGTTATTAACTATTCACCATGCTGTGCAACAGATCCCAAAAAGAAAAAATGTATTCCTTCTGCCTGAGACTTTGTGTCCCTTGAACATCATCTTTCTTTTACTCCAGCCCCATCCTCCACAACCACCATTCTGCTGTCTGCTCCTGTGAATTTGAATGGTTTAGCTTCCACATACAAGTGAGAATATGCAATATTTGTTTTCCTGTACCTGGCTTATTTTACTTAACATAATGTCCTCCAGGTTTACTCATGCTGCTTTAAATGGCAGAATGTTCTTCTTTTTTAAAATGGAATGGAATTCCATGTGCATATATACCAAATTTATCTATTCATCTGTTGATGACATTTATGATTCCGTAACTAGACATCGGTAATTTGATAGGGATTACATTGAACAGGTAGATTGCTTTGGGTAGTGTGAACATTTTAACAATATTAATTCTTCCAATCCGTGAACATAGTATTTTTTTTCATTTATTTGTGTTCTCTTCCATTTCTTTCATCAGTGTTTCATAATTTTCAGTGTACACTTTACCTCCTTGGTTAGATTTATTTCTACATAGCTTTTCATAGCTATTATAAATGGGATTGTTCTCTTTCTTTTTTGAGAAAGAAAAAGTTCATTGTTAGTGTATAGAAATAGTATTGATTTTTATGTGTTGATTTTGTATCTTGCAACTTCATTGCATTCATTTATTAGTTCTTGTGGTCCTTTGGTGAAGTCTTTTGAGTTCCCACAATATATAAGATAATGTCATCACCAACAATGAAAATTTTACTTCTTCCTTTTCAGTTTGGATATTTTAAATTTATTTTTCATGTTTGATTGCTCTTCCTGGCACTTCCAGTACTACTTTGAAAAATAAATGGTTACAGTGGGTATCCTGGTTTTGTTCCAGATCTTAAAGGAAAGTCTTTCAATTTTTCAATGTTGGGTATGTTAGCTAGAGATTTATCACATACGGCCTTTATTGTGTTGAGGAACATTGCTTGTATATCTAATTTGGTAAGAGTTTTATCATAAAGAGCATTGAATTTTGTCAAATACTTTTCTCCATCTAATAAGATGATCACAGAGTTTCATCATTCTGTTAATGTGATGTATCACATTTATTGATATGCATATGTTGAACAATTTTTGCATCTCAGGGATAAATCCCACTTGACTAGGTAGATGATCCTTTTAAAGTGTTGTTGAATTTCATTTGCTGGTTTATTTTGTTTGTTTATTTGGTTAGTTGGTTTCGTTTTTTAAGTGATGGCCTTTTGCTATGTTGCCCAGGCTGGACTTGAACTCCTGAGCTCAAGCAATTCTACCACCTCAGCCACCCACAGGTGTATGCCACCATGCTTAGCTGGTATGCTAGTACTTTATTGAGGATTTTCGCATCTATATTCATCAAGAATATTGGCCTGTAATTCTTTTCTGTAATGTCTTTGTATGACATTGGTATCAGAGTAATGTTTGCCTCACAAAATGAGCTTGAAAGTATTCCTTCCTCTTCAATACTTTTGGCAGAATTTGAGAAGAAGTGGTATTCTTTTTAAAATGATAAGTAGAATCCAGCAGTGAGGCCAACAGTCATTCGGCTTTTCTTTAATGAAAAGCTTTTTATTTCTAATTCAATCTCCTTACTCATTATTTGGCAGTTCAGATTTTTTATTTCTTCATGATTCAGTCTTGGTAGTATGCATATGTCTAGGAATACATTCATTTCTTCTAGATTATCCAATTTATTGGTGTATACTTGTTCATAATAGTCTCTTATGATCCTTTGTATTTCTGTGGTATCAGCTGTAATTTCTCCTTTTTCATTTCTGATTTTATATATTTGAGGGCTTTCTCTCTTTTTTCTTAGTTAATCTAGATAAAAGTTTTTGTCTGTCTTTAAATAAAACACTTAGTTTTATTGATCTTTTGTATTCTTTTTCTAGTCTCTATTTGATTTATTTCTGCTCTAATCTTACTTCCTTTCTTCTGCCAATTTTGAGCTTAGTTTGTTCTTCTTTTCCTACTTCTCGGAGGAGTATCATTAATATTTTTATTGGAGATTTTTCTTCTTTCTGGTGTTTATTATTAAGAGCTTTCCTCTTAGAATTGCTTTTGCTTTATGCTGTTTTGTTATGCTCCATTTCCATTTTCATGCATCTTTTGGGGTTGGGGGGAGAAAAGGCATATGAATTTATTAACATGCATGGGGAAATCACATAAAGATTACCCAATTACCCAGCATGGTACAGACGTTTATATACCCCTTTTTATAAGGAAGAGATGGGGGATATAGACAATTCTTTTGAGGACGGTAAATCGTTAGGTAGGATAAATGGACCCAGGAGGAAAGTGAGCAGTGGAGCTTCGCAGGAACAAAAGTTGCCTTATACAGATAAAGTCCAACAGGCAAGCTCTTAAAACTGCCTTCAGAAGACCAGATGAAAAGTCTATCTGGGTGCAGTGAGGATTCCCAGTCTCTTCTCTTCTCAGATGGTTGATCTTTCCTGGTTATTATATGAGATACTTAGGGAGGAGGTCTTAAGACAAGTGCATTTATTTTTTATTTTTTTGCCATTTAACCTTTTCTTATTATTATACTTTAAGTTCTAGGGTACATGTGCAGATCACTTATCTTAAGATACTTTAAAATTTCATTTTAAATCTCTTTATTGACCCATTGGCTGTTTGGGAGCGTGTTGTTTAATTTTCATATATTTGTGAATTTTTTCTAATTTCTCCTGTTATTGATTTCTAGTTTTCATAGTACTGTGGTCAGAAAAGATACTTGATATAATTTCAGTCCTGTAAAACTTGCTGTGACTTGTTTTGTGGGCTAAAATTTGATCTGTCTTGGAGAATGTTTCTTGTGTGCTTGAGATGAAATGTTCTGTATGTATCATTAGGTCTATTTGGTCTACAGTGTTAGTCAAGTCCAGCGTTTTCTTATTAATTTCCTGTCTGGATAATCTGTTCAGTTTTGAAAGTGAGATGTTGAAATTCCCTGATATTATTGCATTGCAATCTATTTCTCTCTTCAAACTTTAATATTTGTTTTATATATTTAGGTGCTCCAATGTTGAGTGTGTATAAATTTACAACTGTTATATCCTTTTAATGAATTGACCCCTTTATCATTATATAATGTGTTGTTTCTTTCTCTTTGCATAGTTTTTGACTTTAAGTCTGTTTTGTAGAATATAAGTATAGCTACCCCTGCTCTCTTTTGGTCCCCATTTACCTGGAACATGTTTTTTTTCCTTTTCTTCACTTTCAGTCTATGTGGGTCCTTAAAAATTAGATGAGTCTGTTGTAATTAGCATATGTTTGAGTCCTGTTTTTAAAAAAATTCATTCAGTCACTCTGTGTCTTTTAACTGGATAATTTGATCCATTTGCATTCAAGGTAATTATTAATTTAAAACAATGACTTGATACTACCATTTTGTTGTTTTCTGGTTGTTTTGCTTCTTTGTTCCTTTCTTGCTTTCTTTCTTTGTGGTTTTATGGTTTTCTGTAGCGGTATGATTTGAAACTTTTAAAATTTTTATTCTGCGCTTCCGTTAAAGATTTTTGCCTTGCTTTTATTATGAGGTTTGCAGTCAATTTCAAGCTGATGACAACTTAACTTTGCATTCTATTACTCCCCCACACACATTTTATGTCTTTGATCTCAGAGTTTACATCATTTTGTAATGTGTATTTACTGACAATTTATTTTTAGCTATGCTTGTTGTTAATATTTTGTCTTTTAACCCTTGTAGCAGAGATAAAATTGATTTAAATACCATCATTACAGTCATAGAGTATTCTGAATATAGCTCTGTATTACTTATACCATTAAATTTTATGTATTTTTGTATTATTAATTAGGAGCCTTTTGTTTCAGCTTAAAGAACTCCCTTGAGTAATTCCTGAAGGCAGACCTAATGATGATGACTACCTTAGCTTTTAATTTTCTGGGAATGTTTTATTTCTCTCTCATTTCTGAAAGACAGCTTTGCCGAATGAAGAATTCTTGATTACAAGTTGTTTTTGTTTTTGTTTTCCTTCAGCACTTTGAATATATTATCCCACTCTCCCTTAGCCGGCAGGGTTTCTGCTAAAAATCCATGGAAAGTTGTACTGGAATTCCTTTGTATGTTATGTGTTTCTTATCACCTTCTGCTTTCAGAATTTTTTTGTCTTTGATTTTTGATAGTTTAACTGTGATGTCTTAGTGAACAACTCTTTGATTTGAATTTAATTGGAGACCTCTATGTCCCCTGTACTTGGATGCTGGCATCTATCCCCTGATCAGGGAAGTTTTCAGCCATTATTGCTTTTTCTTTTCTTGATTTTGTGCCCTTTTTTTTCATTATTGCTTTAAATACGCTTTTTAGTCTTTCTTCTTCTTATTCTGGACTTTCGTTAATGCAAAGGTTTAATTTCATGATGATGTTCCATAATTTCCTTAGACTTTCTTCATTCTTTTGTCTTTCTGCTCTTCTGCCTGGATAATTCCAAATATTCTTTGTGCTCATTGATTCTTCTGCTTGATTGAGTCTGCTGTTGAGCTTTCTATTGAATTTTTAATTTTGGCCATTGCATTCTTCATTTTTAGATTTTTTATTTGGTTTCTTTTTAATTGTTTCTATTTATTTTTTATTTTTATTTTACAATATCAGGTAAGTTGCAGATAATTGTTTTTATTTCTATGTCAAACTTCTCACTTTGTTGGTGTATTTTTTTTTCAAATTTCATCAATTTTGTATTTATATATCCTTGTGGTCCACTGAATTTCTTCAAGAGGATTATTCTGAATTCTTTGTCAGTGATTTCATAGATCTTTATTTTTATGAGGTCAATTTTTTTAGCTTTGTCAATTTCTTTTGGAGGTGTCATGACTCCTTGATTCTTCACAGTCCTGTGTCCTTGCATTGTTTGTGCATTTGAGGTGAAAGCCACTTTTTCTGGCTTTTGTCAGAGTTCTTTGACAGGGATAAACCTTTGCTATTTAGGCTAGCCTGTAATTCTGGAAAGACCAATTGGTGACAACCTTTAGCACACAGACCTTTTCACAACCTTTAGCAGGCATAGCTTTTCACGGGCTGGGCCACTACCTTTGCTCTTATGTTTGGTAGGGCCATTGGCTGGGCTTTGCTGTCTGACAAGATCACACTGTTTGGTCTCTGCTATCTGGTAGAGCTGCTGGCTGGGTACTGCAATGGCCTCTGGTTAGGCCAATCACAAGATATATTGCCTGGCTAGATGATTCTGTTATTTGGCACCTGAAGTTAGGTAGGGTCACAATCTAGGCTGTGAGGTTAGGTGGAGTTGTTGCTTGGGATGGGCAGATACAAATACTATGCTTCTTAGATGTGCATAATAGAGGATTGCCCTCTCCCCCAACCCTTATGAGTGGAGCCGTGGAGTGAGATTTTGGCTGAGTTGAGCCACCCTTTAGACTCCCAGGTCAAACATATTTAACCCCTACACTTCTATGAAATTCATAGAGGTGGTGTCTCCTACCAGGGTGGGGTCAGTGGTGTGAGCTCTGAAGCTGGGCTTACAGACCGGCCATCTGGAAACTCAAGCTATGCTGAACTTCCCAACATGCTTCTGAAAGTGATTAGCTCAGTTTTACAGGTGGGCTGTGCAGTTGGCTGGTAGCTCTGAATGGGTGCCATAGCTGGCAGAAACACAGAAGCACTACCAAAATCCACATGCTGGTCACTGTGAGCGCTGTCCTTTCTTTGTTTCTAACCTGACCCCAGGTAATCTGTCATGCCATTACTTCCAGTGTTCCCAATAAAGTGAGACCAGAGTGGGCTTCCTAAGAAGTGTCTCTGAATATTTGAGAATCTTGATGTCTATTTCTGGTTCTCTTTCCTCCCTGTAGAAACTGTGACCCCAGGAGAATCCTTTCTATCTGGCATTGTGCTAACCCAAGGAGTGAGAACAGTGACGTGGTCAAAGTGAGACCATTCTACCTATCCTTCTAGTTTGGGCTTCACTCAGTTCTGTAAACAATGTGGGTGTCCCAGACTTGTTTCCAAGTATTGGGGTTTTCAAAATGGATTTTCTGATCTGCGGATAGTAGCTAGTTGGACTTGCTGTGCCGGAAGGGACGATTTTGAGACTTTAAAAATCCTCCTTTTTATTACCTAAATGCATTTATACTTTCACCAGTATACATTTCCATAGCATTATACTTGCCATCATGTGTTCTCATCAAAGTTTTTAACTTTAATTTTTGCCAAAAATTTAGATTAAAAATTTTGCTGTTGTTTTAATTTATATTTTCTTAATTACAAGTGAGGATGACCTTATTTTTGCATGTTTATTAATTGCCTTTAAATCTTTGGCCATTTGTCTTTTGAGAAGCTTTTTCTGATTCAGTTGTATGACACTAATTCTTCATCTGTTGAATATGTTGCAGATATTTTCTTTCACTTGGTCATTTGTCTTTTTAATTTTGTTTATGGCATCCATTTTTTAAATAAAAGTTTTAATACTAATTTTATGAGAAAGGGAAGATGGCTTCTACATTTTTCATTTGTATATAATTCACCAAGATTAAAATGGCAATAAATGTATGTTCATCAGTAGCAATTGCTTTATTTTCAGTGAATCAAGCATTTTATTTTGCTTGGTCGTTTGTCCTTTAACTTTGCTTATGGCTTTCTTTTAACAAAAATTTTACTGTAAATTTTATGAACAAGGGATTCAGTATGAAAACAAATCCTACACTTCTCTCATTTTCATTTCATATAATTTACCAAGATTAAAATGTAAGCAAATGTGTGGTCATCAGTAGTAATTAGTTTATTTTCAATGCATCAAATATTGTTCCTCTTCACTTCCTTAGCCTCAATTTCCATGAAAATACTATCTTTACATCTGAAATTTGACTGAAGAAAGGACATAGCATTATTGGAAAATTCAGGACCTTTTGAAGATAATTTTTCCTTTGCTTGTGTATACTTATAGGGCTTTATGGTTGGTGTTTTCTCCATACAACTGTTGAGTGAGGAAGCTGGGGGTGGGTACTAAATAGATCATCTTGTGATAACCATCTTGTGTCAGCCATCAGATGACAGCAACTGAATCACAACATCACCATGCTCTTACAATTTGTTGTCTTATTTGGAATGCAATTTTACATAAATTACTGAAAAGATCATTGAAGAAGAAATTCTGAAAATCACAGAAAATCAGTAGCCCATTTTTAAAATATATTTTAAAAAACTGTTATATTAAAGGAGGACAACTTTTCAGGAGGAGTTTAGGTATAAGGCATAGTCCTAGCTTCTGGGTCATAGAGCTTTTTAGAAAGATATAATGGTAAAATAATTTTCGTATGCCTGATTTGTTTATTTCTCTAGGTGATGAGGTATCTGAAGAATTATCCCTGAAACTGCCACCAAATGTGGTAGAAGAATCTGCCAGAGCTTCTGTATCAGTTTTGGGTGAGTCTCCAGCCCCTAGTAAATCCAGGCATTAACAACTTCTATTATACTATTTTTGTTTCCCATAAATATTTACTAAAAATAATACTGTAATTTTAACTTCTTTCTTCTCTTCTTCTTTGGGCTTGTTTATTGCCTTCAGTCATACTTCCATCCCTAGAAGATTCACCCTTCCTAAAAGTAATTTCTGAGCTCAACTATTTCTAATTTCTAAGCTCTCAATTTCTAAGCTCAGCTAGTTATTTCTGCTTAATGATCTTGATAGATGATAATCTCCAAGATTTATGACTTCCCATCTCTCCCATTCTCTAGGAGACATATTAGGCTCTGCCATGCAAAACACACAAAATCTTCTCCAGATGCCCTATGGCTGTGGAGAGCAGAATATGGTCCTCTTTGCTCCTAACATCTATGTTCTGGATTATCTAAATAAAACACAGCAGCTTACTCCAGAGATCAAGTCCAAGGCCATTGGCTATCTCAACACTGGTGAGTGATTACTTGTGTAAGGGGAAACTTGAGTGTTATTACAACTTGATTTCTCAGTAGGTTTCAATTACTTATCGATATTATGATACATTAGCTTAGCCCACTGTGATATCTACTATGATAGTTAATTTCATGGAAACTATCCACTCTCCAACCTCCAATAAAATGTCTAGGGCTCAAAACCTCCTAATCTATGACAACGAAATTTAAGAAACGTCACAAGAGAAGCCAAGGTATTTTAGTAATTTCTCCACCCTCAGCATGCACATTAATCCATTGTGCTTTTTCGTTAATCTTCCTTTACAGGTTACCAGAGACAGTTGAACTACAAACACTCTGATGGCTCCTACAGCACCTTTGGGGAGCAACATGGCAGGAACCAGGGCAACACCTGGTAAGGAAAGAACAATTGTTTGAGTTCCTTTTTATGTGCCAGCACTTTTACCTGTATAACCTCAATTATATTCACAACAACACTATCAGATATGTATTATCAGACCTATGGTTTGCTATACTAGATAAATCCACAAAGATTAGCAAGGTAACAAGAAGAAAACCTGATATCCAAATACACGTATATTAGACTTGTTTCCAAAATTGATCCTATTAATAATGTACTAAGATATTCTTTCTGAAATGGCTATTCTTTCTCAAGTAGCTACCATAATCATGAGTTTTTAAATGATATTGCCGGTGAACATATATAACTTCCAGATAAACCATGTGAACTTCAGCTTATATTGTGTCACATTCTAAGTCATTCAGCTTGACTTAGAATGAATTAATAGGAGGAAGCAATTGAGAAGAAAACAGTAATATGAAACATTTTTTAAAATCCCTAAAGTAACGCAACATTAGAAGTGACTGCATATAAGAGCTACATGTGAGAAGATTCTGTCCTCTGAAGAAGGAAAGCTCTAAAGATAAGAGATTGAAAGCCTTACTCAAGTAACTAACAAAAAAAAAAAA
>CAUYLG010054656.1:0-74991 GCA_963573385.1 Cacajao melanocephalus | reverse complement strand
ACTCATTTTATCTTGACAGTAAATCTCTGAGACACTGTACAGGTGAGAAGCCGCAGTGTTCAGGGGATAAATAACATAGGAAACGGCATGAGGCAGGGGAGGGCTATGAACCCGTCATCCTAGCTTACAAAACAAAGGGTCTTAACCATCCTACCACGCCGGCACTCAACAGGACTATGCCACCTGACTCCCAACACTTTCCTATGTCGATTCCTGGTTGCTCACATTTCCACGTATTTGACTCATTTTCCTTCTTTCTTTGTAAGAAAGAGAACACGGCTGCTATCCCAATTCACTAGTAACTTTTCATACACTCTGAGCCTTTCTTAACCGATACTTCATATCTGATATAGCTAACATTCTGCAGATCTCTATTAAAAGAGTCAGAACATTTTCTCTCTTTTTTTTGTTTTTTGAGACACAATCTCACTGTCACCCAGACTGGATTGAAGTGACGTCATCTCAGCTCATTGCAGACTCGACCTGCAGGGGCTCAGGTGATCCTCCAACCTCAGCCTCCCAAGCAGGTGGGATTACAGGGGCATGCCATCATGCCTGGCTAATTTTTGTATTTTTAGTAGAGAATGGGGTTTGGCGATACTGCCCTGGCTAGTCTCAAACTTGTGGGCTCAAGCAGTCTGCCCGCCTTCACCTCCCAAAGTGCTGGGGTTACAGGCAAGAGCCACAGCGCCTGGCCAGAATTTTCTCTCTAAAAGGCCAGATAGTCAATAATTTAGATTTAAGTTTCCTGTGCAGAACAAACAAGGAACAAAAGGAGGGAGGAGGGCAGGCAGGCATAATCTTACCTGTTTTGAAGGAAACCTGCGCCCCACCAGCAGTGATAAATTCTATGTTCCCAAGATGCAGTATACCAGCAAGCAGCCTCAACACTTCCCGAACTTCCTCCTTGCTGAACTGCATCACGTCCATTGCCGTCTAGAAGAAAATAAATGTATTTAATTTAACGTTGTTTTTTTGCACTGAAGAAAATGTAGACTACCCCTGACAATATAAAATTACTAGGTGTTATTGAAAAGGCAAGGAAACAGGCCGGGCACAGTGGCTCACACCTATAATCCTAGCACTTTGGAAGGCTGAGGCAGTGGATCATGAGGTCAGGAGGTCAAGATCAGCCTGGCCAACATAGTGAGACTTCACCTTTACTAAAAATACAAAAATTAGCCAGGCATGGTTGTGCCTGTAGTCTCAGCTACTCGAGAGGCTGAGGCAGGAAAATCGCTTGAACCCAGGAGTTGAAAGTTGCAGTGAGCTGAGATCGCGCCACTGTATTTCAGCTTGGGCAACAGAGTGAGACTTTGTCTCAGAAGAAAACAAAAAAGCAAACAACCAACCAAAAAAACAAAAGCCAAGGAAACAAAAAATAGATGCATAACCACTCACTTTTTTTTTTTTGAAACAGAGTCTCGCTCTGTCACCCAGGCTGGAGTACAGTGGCATGATCTCGGCTCACTGTAACCTCTGCCTCCTGGGTTCAAGTGATTCTCATGCCTCAGCCTCCCGAGTAGCTGGGATTACAGGAGCATGCCACAAAGCCCAGCTAATTTTTTTTTTTGCATTTTTAGTAGAGACTGGGTTTCACCATATTGGTCAGGCTGGTCTCAAACTCCTGACCTCAACTGATCTGCCCACCTTGGCCTCCCAAAGTGCTGGGATTCTACCGCACCCAGACCATAACCACTCACTTTTAAAATGATGAAGATTTTACACAGTACACATAAAAGAAGGAAGATAAAGAACTACAGTATGCTCAGAGATAATCAATGAAATAAACATAGTGTCTGCCTTACATACAAGCCTCCTACATATGGTACAAAAGAATTACCTCAAGCAGTCACAGTCATAACAACGACAACAATAAAAAAAAGTAGTTTTCTGGCCTGGGCATGGTGGCTCACGCCTGTAATCCCAGCACTTTGGGAGGCTGAGGCACGTGGATCATGGGGTCAGGAGATCGAGACCATCCTAGCCAACGTGGTGAAACCCCATCTCTACTAAAAATACAAAAATCAGCCTGGCATGTTGGCATGCGCCTGTAGTCCCAGCTACTCAGGAAGCTGAGGCGGGAGAATAGCTTGAACCCGGGAGGTGGAGATCACAGTGAGCCGAGATTGTGCCAATGCACTCCAGCCTGGGCGACAGAGCAAGACTCTGTCTCAGAAAAAAGAAAGACAGAAAGAAAGACAGAAAGACAAGAAAGACAGAAAGAAAGACAGACAGAAAGAAAGAAAGAAAGAAAGAAAGAAAGAAAGAAAGAAAGAGAAAGAAAGAAAAAGAAAGAAAGAAAAAGAAAGAAAGAAAAAGAGTTTTCTGTACAGCTAACAGAGCGTAATGAAAAATGTATTATTTTCTTTAGATGTAAAAATGTGGAGAGGGAGTACTTGGGGAGGGGTTTTTGTTTTGTTTTGTTTTGTTTTGTTTGTAGAAATGAGGGTCTCACACTATGTTGTCCAGGCTGGTCCCGAACTCCTGGCCTCAAGCAATCCTCCCATGCTGTAGTTCTTTATCTTCCTTCTTTTAGGTAATTCCAGCCTTCCAAAGTGCTGAGTCACCATGCCTAGGTGACTCAGGTCTGAGTCACCATGCCTAGCCAAGAATTTTTTAAAATTAGCCAGGTGTGTTGGTGCACACCTGTAGTCCCAGCTCCTGGTGTGGCTGAGGCAGGAGTACTGCATGAACCTAGGAGTTCAAAGTTACAGTGAGCTATGATCATGTGTGTACTCCAGCCTGGGTGACAGAGTTGACTCTGGCTCTTAAAAAAAAAAATTAAATAAATGTTGATGGAAAATCTAAATAGATCTGGACCTGTCTTCCTTGGATGGTCATCACATCTCTATTTTTAATTTCTCCAAAGGATTTTTTAAGGTCTTATCTTGGCTTCAGGATACTAAGTGGAAGTTAACATAATGCTGTTTGGGGAAAAATAAAAATAAATAAGCACTTACAGGAATTTGTTACCAACAACAAGTATATCAACAACTGAAGCCAGGTGTTTTCTGAATCACGTCTAAGATTTGCTCATTTTCTATTGTGACTGAGGAGCTGCATTCTTATGACCAAAAAAACAAAGCTACTAAAAAGGAAAAGAAAACCACACACACATACACACAAACCTGGGGGCAGACTCGTTGGCAATATGGACGAAAATGACCTACAAAAAGAACTTGGACCCACAGAAGGACCACAGGAGAGTGGGAAGGAAACCATGCACCGCTCTGAAGCAACAGAAACTGCAAAAGGGAACAACTGGAGATTTAACACTGTGAAAAGTTCCATTTCTTTCTTTGAGATGGAGTCTCGCTGTTTTGCCCAGTCTGGAGTGCAGTGGTGCATGATCTCGGCTCACTGCACCCTATGCATCCCAGATTCAAGCGATTCTCCTGCTTCAGCCTCCTGAGTAGCTGGAATTACAGGCATGCACCAACACACCAGCTAATTTTTGTATTTTTAGTAGACATGAGGTTTCACCATGTGGGCCAGGCTAGTCTCAAATTCCTTACCTTAGGTGATTTGCCCACCTCAGCCTCCCAAAGCGCTGGGATTACAGGCGTGAGCCACCGCACTCAGCCAAGATGAATTTCTTTATAAAGAAAAAGCAATAATGGCAGAAAAAAAAGGCAAACAATGGAGAGGGAAGGAATGAAAAGCTCCACTGAAATATACATGAGCAACAAAAATAGGGAGAAATGCAAATCCAGAGTACTGTCTTCCTTCCCAGAAACAGAACATGTACAAATTAAGGTAAATATGAGATCAGTTCTGTCAAATGAGCAGAAAATTTCAGAATGATAAAGATTGGTAGGAAAGAGACATTTATACACTGGTTGTTAGTACTATAAATTAGTATAATCTTTTTGGAAAAACAACATGATTCTCTGACAGAATTGTCCTATGTACATAATACGTATATAATACTAGAATTTTCATATCTGAGAAAAAAACCAACAAAGGTTCAGAGAAGAAAAATAACTTTCTCAGGGTTGCACAACCAAAATTCAAAGTCTGGCCCAACTGACCCAAATCTAGGAACTTACTACTATTATGGATTGCTATTATTATTTTGATATAGGGTCTCACTCCCATCACCTATGCTGGAGTGCAGTGGGTGATCATGGCTCACTGCAGCCTCAACCTCCCAGGTTCAGGTGATTCTCCCACCTCAGCCTCCTCAGTAGCTGGGGTAACAGGTGGAAATCCCCATACCTATCTAATTTTTTGTACTTTTAGGAGAGATGGGGTTTTGCCATGTTGCCCAGGCCAGTCTCAAATTCCTGGCCACAAGCAATCTGCCTACCTAGGTCTCCCAAATTGCTGGGATTACAGGCATAAGCCACTGTACCCGGTGAGGAATTTATTATTATCCACCCAACTCTATTACTTTATAAAGGCATAAAAAAAGAAATCTATATAATCTCCCATAATTTCAATGCTAAAAATTTGTTTCAAGGAAAATTTCAAGAGCAGGAAAAAAACCTTTAGAAAATATTCACCACCATTGTTACCTTACTAACACTTTGAGAGAAAAAAAATAATTATAATTATTCTGCAATTAGACAAGTCAAATATAGTAAGTTATATAAATATTGTATACTTTTTTTTTTTGAGATGGCGTTTCACTCTTGTTGCCCAGGCTGGAGTGCAGTGGCATGATCTCGGCCCACCGCAACCTCCGCCCCGCCAGGTTCAAGCAATTCTCCTGTCTCAGCCTCTTGAGTAGCTGGGATTACAGGCATGCGCCACCATGCCCAGCTAATTTTGTATTTTGAGTAAAGACAGGGTTTCTCCATGTTGGCCACACTGGTTTCGAACTCCTGACCTCAGGTGATCTGCCTACCTCAGCCTCCCAAAGTATTGGGATTACAGGCATGAGCCACTGCACCCAGCCTATTGTAAACTCTTTAAAGAAAATTATGCACATTACATAGAGACACAGTTATATTTACTGTAGCTTTTTGTAAAAAAGCAAAAAAGCTATTTTGTGCCTGTAATTATTTTTAAAATTCAGGCTGGGAAGAAAATTGACAAAATTGAAAATAGTTGTAATAGTTACTGTTAAGGGTTAACTGCGAGTTTACAGTGTTGGCAGGCTCATGAACATTCTATTCTATCACGTCTTTTTAATGCTGCTGGCAATATTTTTACAACAAAAAATGAGACAATCAATGGGTGAATGGATAAACAAACCTCTGTCTAGTCAAAGGAATACCAAAGAAAGCAATGAATAGTGGTACGGGCCACGTGGATGGCTGGAGAAAGCTAGACATAGGAGAATACATAGTGTATATTTTAGTTACATGGGACTCTATAGAGAAGATAGCCATATACTAAAAGGACTAAATCAGTAGTTTCCTAGGGCCAGGTGTGAGGGGTTGAGATTGCCTGGGAAAGGGCACAGAGAAACTTTTGGGGTGTAGGATTCCCTTTTATCTTGATCATGGTTGTGGATAAATCGGTGTGTAAATTCAAAATTCATTGGCATGTATACTTTTTTTTGTTTTTTTTTTTTTTTTTGAGAGATTCTCTCTGTTTCGCCCAGGCTGGAGTGTGGTGGCGCCATCTCAGCTCACTGCAACCTCCGTCTCCCAGATTCAAGTGATTCTTCTGCCTCAGCCTCCCGAGTAGTTGGGGCTATAGGCATGTGCCACCACGCCCAGCTAATTTTTTTTTTTGCATTTTTAGTAGAGACAGGGTTTCACTATGTTGGCCAGGATGGTCATGATCTGTTGACCGTGTGATCCACTCACCTCAGCCTCCCAAAGTGCTGAGATTGCAGGCGTGAGCCACCTCATTTGGCCAGCACATATACTTTAAATGGGCACATTTTATTATGCATTCATTACATCTCAGTAAAGTTGATTATAAAAATTAAAATACCATAAATTACTTAAAGGTGGTAAGGCAATCATTTCATGCATATAAACAGAAACTGACACAAAGAATAAGAACTACTGGTCAAGTCCTTATCAATAAAAAAAAGCCTATGAGAAAATAATTATTGAAATTTAAAGATATTTATCAGTGACTTCTTCTAAAAGGTAAAAGCAAAGAAATATGGTTAGGAAATGCAAAATAATTTATTATTCTCAAGACTTTTTAAATTGTGTTAAAGACTATATCTGCTATGAGCAAAATAATAAAAAGCACCTATGTTGTACAAGAGTTAAATTTTCCCTTTCTATGTAAAGTTTTCTTCATATATGATAAGACATATTCATAATTAACATATAAACATTTTCTAGCCGGGCAACATAGCAAGAACCCCATTTCTTAAAAAATATAAAAATTAGCCTAGTATGCTGGCATACACCTGTACTCCTAGCTACCTGGGAGGCTGAGGCAGGAGGATCCCTTGAGCCCAGGAGTTCAAGGGTGCAGCAAGCCATGATCACACCAGTGTGCTCTAGCCTGAGCAACAGAGTGGGACCCTGTCTCGAGAAAACAAACAAACAACAAAAAACGGTGTAATAAGTAGTAGAAAATTTCTAACTGCCAAATAAAAAATATTGACACATACCCCATAAATAAAAATTCTTGGTTAAGCTCTAAAAAAACATAAAAAGATTGTATAAAAAGATATTTAAGCAAATGAAAAAAATAAATGTGCTTACTATATTAATAAATGTGTGGACTTCTTTGCTTTCAAGTCTAAGTGACTGGGTAAGCACTTAGTAGTGGCGTGGTAAGTGGCAACTGCATTAATCATAACATGGAGTAAATTAATGTCTACAACCAGTTCTCACCAATGCAGACATGCATGCTAAAACTGCCGGCAAGAGTCTCTATTTATTGTTTCTTATTCTCCTATTTCCAATCTGTTTCAGTAAGCAATCTTCACCCTTGTGACAACAGTAGCCACTTTAAGGCTTATTATACTTATTTTAATATTTCAACACTAGGCCTTACAACTTAAAAAAAAAATGGGAAATTCTCAGTATGATTCAGCACATAAAAAATAGATGCTTATGAATGTGAATGTGTGGGGGGGAGGGGTGACAAATATGTGGTAGAATCCCAATCATCATGCACAAAAGGAGCTCAACTTGTCACACTGGAAACAAAGGAAGAAAAGAGAAGCCTAAGGAACCTCCGAAGAATCTCGGAAGAAGCCGGCTGGGCGAGATGGCTCATGCCTCTAATCAATACTTTAGGAGGCTTAGGCGGGCAGATCACCTGAGGTCGGGAGTTTGAGACCAGCCTGACCAACATGGAGAAACCTCGTCTCTACTAAAAATACAAAATTAGCCGGGCGTGGTGGTACATGCCTGTAATCTCAGCTACTCCTAGGCTGAGCATGCCTGTAATCCCAGCTACTCCGAGGCTGAGGCAGGACAATCGCTTGAACCCAGGAGGCAGAGGTTGTGGTGAGCTGAGATCACACCATTGTATTCCAGCCTGGGCAACACGAGTGAAACTCAGTCTCAAAAAAAAAAAAGAGGAATCTCAGAAGAAGTCAACAAATGGTATGTCTGAAAGGATGACAGAGAGGCTATTTTGGGCATAATAAATTACAAATTAACTCAATAATAATTCATTACATAATGTTACGTTTTATTGAGTAATATTATGTTATTTTTAAAATACGTTATAATATAAAATTGGCTGACCACCCAAGTTTTCCAACACTGAAAGAGACTGACATTTCCAAGTTTTGCAAAATTAAAGTACAAAGTTGGTCCTTTAAATTTTAATAAAATCTGACTCACAATGAATTAATTTACACATGCACACACAAGGTCACACACCATTCAAACCCCACTGATATACGCAAGAAGGCCCATGCAGTCAGGAAACCCCAGTCCTGAGCAGTGCCAGGCACGCTGTAAACATTCAACATTTGTGGAGTAAAAGAATAAATAGATGATCACTCAGCAAAGACTCCTCTGTTACTTCATACACATTTCATCAGCCACCATCCAGGTGGGCCAAATGCAGGCAGTAAAATAAACTAGTTGCTACTACTGACATGAAATAGCTTTTCATCCTGACCTAACACTTTAAGGTGCAATTTGAAGGGTTGTATAAGAAATGGCTAGGAAATTTAGCATAGGTTCATTGCCTCTGCCCCAGGAAAAACTAGGTCTCTCCTAAAACTGCTCAGAATACCTCATAGATTTTTTTACACTAATGTTTATTGTAGCCAATGATAAATTTTAAAAATAAATAAGGCAAATTCTCAATGAAATAAGCAAAATTCTTAAAAAGGTCCTATTGCCAGAATACACTAACATTAAAGTCGGTAAAAAGAAACATGGTTTTTTGTTTGATTTTGCTTTTAAGACAGGGTCTTACTCTGTCATCCAGGCTGGAGTGCAAAGGCATAATCATGGTTCACTGCAGCCTCGACCTTCCTGGGCTCAGGCAATCCTTGCACCTCCAAGGTAGCTGAGACTACAGGTACACCACCACGCCCGGCTTATTTTGTTTATTTTTTTTTTTGGACAGAGTCTTGCTCTGTCGCCCAGGCTAGAGTGCAACAGCGTGATTTCAGTTCACTTCAACCTCCACCTCCTAGGTTCAAGCAATTCTCCTGCCTCAGCTTCCCTAGTAGCTGAGATTACTGACACATGCCACTACACCTGGCTAATTTTTCTATTTTTAGCAGAGAGGAGGTTTCACCACGTTGGCCAGGCTGGTCTTGAACTCCTGACCTCAGTTGATCTGCCTGCCTCAGTCTCCCAAAGTGCTGCGATTACAGGCATGAGTCACCATGCTTGGCCATTTGAGTATTTTTTTTAAGAGACGGGGTTTCACCAGGTTACCCGGCTGGTCTCAAATTCCTGGGCTCAGGTGATCCATCCACCTCAGCCTCCCAAAATGCTAGGATTACAGGTATGAGCCACAATGCCCAGCTGATTTTTTTTTTTTTTTAGTAGCTAAAAAGGAACATCAAAAGTGATCTTTTCACATGTAATTCACATAAATCATTTCTCTCCACTTACACTGTAACACATTCTGTGAACAAATTATCCTTGAGCCCCAAATGTATTACATAAATTACATTTATTACATTTAATAACATAGAAAACTTTGCTTATATAAAAGAACGTGGTCTCTTTCCTTCCTTTGGTTCCACCACCTCTGGGAAATGGAGCTTTGTGGAACAAGATGAACTCCATAAAACACAAGTGTGATGTCAGTTTCAGTCCTTTTCATCTCCCCAGCAGAAGGCAGGCACGCTATCTGATTTCTCCAGCAGAAGACAGGGACTCTATCTGATTTGTATACTGCAGTCTCCCTGGTGTCTAAAACTGCCTGGCACACAGCAGGTGTTCAAACATGCTGAATGTTTAAAAATCAACCTCAGCTAGGACTAGTGAGTGCCACTTGTTAACCATGTCTGTGTCACTCTTGGCTGCAGAGTGCGGCATGAGACAGGCCCACTGGTATTGACAATGACACTTACAACTATATTCTTGCATTATACAAAATAGGATTTTAGGAATATAATCATATAGCAGCCATACAACTGTCAAAGTCGATGCGTTCATTGTAAAAATACTATAACAGAAAATGATAAAGAATTAAACAAAATCCCAGAATTCTGCCACATGAGATAACATTTTTGGTTTATCTGTGTTCCAATCTTTTTTCCATACATAGAATTGCTATAAACATGTTATACAACATGCTTATTTTTTTTAATAAAAAGATTATATAGTGCTGTCTCCTCCCTCCTATACAAGCGACGTTTTCTATGTTATTAAATATACTCAAGCATGAGTTTTACTTGCAGCAATGGATCTTATGTTCTGGGTATAACAAATTATTTAAACTATTCCTCAATTCTTTTTTTATTTTTTTTTTTGAGACGGAGTCTCCCTCTGTCACCAGGCTAGAGTGCAATGGCGCAATCAGGATCTTGGCTCACTGCAACCTCTGCCTCCTTGGTTCAAGCAATTTTCCTGCCCCAGCTGCCCAAGTAGCTGGGACTAGAGGCATGTGCTACCATGCCCAGCTAATTTTTGTATTTTTAGTACAGACAGAGTTTCAACACATTGGCCAGGATGGTCTTGATCTCCTGACCTCCTGATCCGCCCACCTCGGCCTCCCGAAGTGCTGGGATTACAGGTATGACCCAATCCTTTTTCTTTTTTCTTGAGACATAGTCTCACTCTGTTGCCAGGGTAGAGTGCAGTGGCGCGATCTCAGTTCACTGCAACCTTGGCCTCCCAGGTTCAAGTGATTCTCCTGCCTCAGCCTCCAAAGTAGCTGGAACTACAAGTGTGGGCCACCATGCCTGGCTGTTTTTTGTATTTTTAGTAGAGACGGGGTTTCATGATATTGGCCAGGCTGGTCTCAATCTCCTGACCTCGTGATCTGCCCATCGTGGCCTCCCAACATGCTGGATTACAGGCGTGAGCCACTGTGTCCAGCCTCTTTTTCTTATTTTTTATTTTTGAGATGGGGTCTGGCTCTGTCGCCCAGGCTGGAGTGCAGCGACATAATCTCGGCTCACTGTAACCCCCATCTTCCAGACACAAGCCACCCTCCCACCTCCTCCCAAGTAGCTGGGATCACACGTGTGTGCCACCACACCCGGTTAATTTTTGTATTTTTTTGTAGAGATGGGTTTTTGCCATGTTGCCCAGGCTGGTCTTGAACTCCTCTGCTCAAGTGATCTGTCCTCCTCAGCTTCCCAAAGTGCTGAGATTACAGGTGTGAGACCACCGCACCCTGCCTATCCCCCAATTCTTGATTCTCATAAGTTTGGGAGGAGATATATTATATATAGATAGGAATATATTTTCCTCCTTCTTTCCCAAAAGTTACACTTTTTTTTCTTTTTTTGCTGCACTGCTTAGAATTTCCAGTGTAAGGTTAAACCGTTAATAGGTTAAATTTTGCTATTATTACAGCAAAAATGTCATGCGTGTGATGTTAATAAATATCAGCAAAGTTTTCACTGATACACCTGCTAGACTAACACTAAAAAGTAATTGCAAATTAGATATTTAAGGATCTATAAATATCTTCTATAAGTATAATGTATTAACTAGAATGAATGTGTTAGGCACATTCATTATGTCAACTTCATGTATAAATTTCTCTTCCTTTCTAGATGATTGACATATCTTTTTGTCATAAAACCAAATTTCAAATGCCAAAACTTATGACTTCAATTTAGCAATAAAAGCTATCAATCACTGAAGGGAAGCCAAGTTCCAAAAGTTTACTTGTAGCTGACAAAAAGGACAGACGGTTCTGAAGTGGAAAATGATGTCCCAAGAGAACACAGAGTGACACCACCAGAGTATCTGATTTCTCAGGGCCTTCCCAGGACAAGGGTGGTGCCACCTCCAAGGGCTCCCTAGCGGCCAGCAAGCGAGCTCACAGGTGATGGGACCTGCAGTGACGTCTCGTGGATAATCAGCCATATTGTCTGAATTCTTTTATCACAATTATTGTTCTTTACTTCAAGAAAGAAACAAGAAATAAAATAGGAAAAAAACACGAAGAGAAGTCTTTTTTTTTGCCCTGCTCCTCAAAAATGAGAATGAGAATGTATTCTAAACATCATCTTTTCAGCAAGGACAGTAATAAACAAATGGTGACGGAAGAAGTTTGAGTAGTGAGAAATCTAGAAGGCAAAATAAAATTAAAATTAAAACTTAGAGAAATACTTCATAAAACCCAATGTTCAAGGCCAAATCCCATATCTCCTCAGGCAGATGCCAAAAGGAGCTGTGTGCAGGAGGCTTTTTGTTAACAGGTTAAAAGATAGGAGACATGGCGCGAGAAACCACTCTGCATTATAACGGTAGATTGTGTCATCTTTAATAGGGAGGCAGAGGGGAAAACAATCATGTATTATAGCCCAGTCTGTTTGGAATTTAATTTTCATTTATTAATTTCATTTTTTTTTTGGAGACAGAGTTTCGCTCTTGTTGCCCAGGCTGGAATGCAATGGCACAATCTCGGCTCACTGCAACTTCTACCTCCCGGGTTCAAGTGATTCTCCTGCCTCAGCCTCCGAAGTAGCTGGGACTACAGGCATGCACCACCACACCTGGCTAATTTTGTATTAACAGTAGAGATGGGGTTTCTCCATGTTGGTCAGGGTGGTCTTGAACTCCCAACCTCAGGTGATCCTCCCGCCTCGGCCTCCCAAAGTGCTGGGATTTCACGCATGAGCCACCGCACCTGGCCTGGAATTTCATTTTCAACTTAATGAAACATATGTTGGCCATGGAGAAATGATGTGTGATTTATATCCATTTGTTAAATATACTTTGATTTCATTCCACAGGCAGTTCTAACAAATAATCTATTAAAATGAAAGGAAATATGGAACGAAGAGCTGTTAGTCTTCCAGCCACAGCCTACGAAGAGGAATTCGAGGTGCACTGAAAGCAGGTAGTACTTGCTTTAGTGTGTGGGATTCGGAGGTAGACTGTGTATGGTTATGGGCTCCATCAGGTACTGGGTAGGTTGGTCACTAACTTCTCTGAGTCTTAGAATGGAGACAACCATACTTCCTACACTCAGAAGTTGTTGAGAATGATTAGAAAGTTAACTCCACGTAAAGTTCCTAACAGTAAGTGCTGCTAAATGTCAGCTGCATTTGTGATGATTAGAATGATAATGACTCGATTCTAGGTGCATTGCACCTAACTGTTCTAATAAGGGCCCTGGGAAAGAACTTAAGATCACAACGATGAAATTTCCTGGCCACACTCGGATCAGGTGGGGCTGGTCGTAATGCTAGATGACCGGGCGTCTTAACTGCAGACACCTTGTAACAAAGCCCTTGCAAGAGACCGTGGCATGCCACCATGCAGTGTCAAGGTGTCTACTGCTCATGCAACCAGAAATGGTTATCACAGGCCACGAGGACTGGATGATACCTTAACAGTGAGACAGCCAAATGCTTAGGCAGATCAAATGGGGTTCCTGGAGAATCTCCGATCGTCCCAAGAGTGTTTACATCAGATGCTTTTGTGTCGATGAGGAAACCTGCCCAGGGCTTGTCTGGGCAAGCCCACAGTGGACTGGAGCCTGACAACTGCACTCGGGGAAGTGGGTGGGGCCACAGGGAAGCCTTCCTCTCCTGTAGTGACCTGGGACTCCGCCTAACAGGCGCACTGGGGGAAGTGGGTGGGGCCAAGGGGAAGTCTTTCCTGTAGTGATCTGAGACTCAGCCTGACATGGGCACTGCGAGAAGTGGGTGGGGCCACGGGGAAGTCTTTCTCTTCTGTAGTGACCTGGGAATCAGCCTGACAGGAGCACTGGGGAAAGTAGGTGGGGCCACGGGGAAGTCTTCCAAGGGGAAGCGAGCCCTGCTCTCTTCCGCTCCTGTAGTGACCTGGGAATCAATCTGTGAGGTGGCGGATGGTTAGCAGGAACTCTTCTCGCTTTGATGAGAGTTTTTCTTTTTTTCCTTTCGCCCAAAAAAACCCTGCTCTACTCACCCTTCACTGTGTACATGTGCCTGTGTTTTCCTGGTCGTGTGACAAGAACCCAGCTTTTAGCTGAACTAAGGAGCAAACTTCTACAACAGTCACCTGGGCGAATGGTTGGCAGATTTGTTTTTAGCTACAGAATCTGTTTTTCAAAGAAGTCTTACTTGTAAGCCCCAAAATAGAGGATCTGCTGGCTCCAGAGTGAAGCCCATGATCTGGGGGTTTTTTTTAGGGGTGAAGGGTACACTTTCTGAACACACTGTCCCAAGTCAACCGGCCATCTGCCTTGGATGACACAGACACTCACTCATCTTCTAAAGAAAGCAGATTCCTCAAATCCCTTTCTGCCTGGAAGGCAGTATTTATTATGATTTGGAACAGGAAGGAAATACCTATTCTCACCCACTGGTCCAAATGTAATTACTTCTATTTCTATTTTAAAAACCATTTTGAAACAGAAAATGAAATCTCTCACTCTTAATAAGGAAAAAATTTAAAAGTAACTTACAATAACTTCCCTAAAGGATTCCTGGTCACTGATTGTCTTGTCTTCTACACATCCAGACTGATTCAAGTAGTGGTAGTTTTCCGGTGTAGATAAATAAAATTCTTCTACAGTAAGACAAAGAAAAATACAACATCACAGTTGTCCATGACAAGACGAAATTCAGAGTTTTCACTCTGATTTTTTTTTAAGTATATATATATAATTCTCTGCTCCTAACAGTCCCCCATAAAGGTAATAAAGTTCTCTCTTAATTATCATCTAAGGAAAATGGAAAACAATTAGTGAAACTAAATGAGGTGATTAAAAAATGTTACTGAAAGAACAACTGATGAGGATCCTGTTTTATTGTTTTCTCTTAAAAATCTTTTTTTCTTCTTTTTTGAGGTGGAGCCTAGCTGCGTCACCCAGGCTGGAGGGCAGTGGCGTAATCCCAGCTCGCTGCAACCTCTGCCTCCCAGGTTCAAGTGATTCTCCTGCCTCAGCCTCCTGAGTAGCTAGGATTACAGGTGCATGCCACCACACCTGGCTAATTTTGTGTTTTTAGCAGAGATGAGGTTTTACCATGTTGGCCAGGCTGGTCTCAAATTCCTGACCTCCAGTGATCCATCTGCCTTGGCTTCTCAAAGTACTGGGATTACAGGTGTGAGCCACCACGCCTGGCCAAAAATCAACTATTTATAAATTAACTTTATTCAGGGAAGTTGAAAAGTAAAACCAGCTGTGTAATACGTTACTATTTTCCATCAACGTCCTTTACATTAAAAATGTACCAAGACTAAAAAAAAAAAAAAAAAAAAATCAGAAATTCAAGGTTTCTCTATTGGTAATTTTCTCCCTCTATTATTTGTCTCTACGGTAAATTCAGCATCTTTTTGGTGTTCGCAAAATGTAAATTTCATTGCTACTGGTGGAATGTCAGCATTAAAACAGATGTCTTCTCATTGACTGACATCTATTTAAATGGAAGATGAGTTGCTAGTCCGCCTTACCCGGCTGCCGTCCCACTTTCTCACCTCTTTCTTCATGTTCCAGCCCTGCCAGCAGTGCATAAAATATGTGATAATTCCTTTCCCCGGGATTTTGCCTTACTACTCGGTTCTGGGAAGATAAATCAGATTTATATTCAGAGATGTTTCCTCTGCTTAATTCACACAAACCAATAATTTCTGAAAATTGTTATTATGAAAGAAAATGTGGATTAAATCAAGTTTACTTACTTTTTCTAATAAATCTTCATGTGAAAAGCAATGGCAAGTCAAGGAACAAAACAAAGCTTTGCATGCTCAACTACTCTTTCATTTTCTATTCTTTGCTACCCAAATAATTACAGCTCCCTGTTCCTTTGACACAGAAACTTCCAGTGCCAACAGACAAGCAAACAAAACATAGACGACTTCATCTAAATCCAATTCTAGGCCTGTGACACATGGCATCCCGTCAGGTACCGAACTAACTGACATAGTCGATTTCAAACAAATACCTAATGTTTAATGATGAATTCAATGTTTCCGATTATGGAAATTATATCAGAGATTTACAAAACAAATATGGTTCTTTATTTCACAGAATAATTGTTTTTTTTTTTAAGACGGAGTCTTGCTCTGTCACCCAGGCTGGAGTTCCGTGACACAATCTCCACTCACTGCAACCTCTGCCCCACCAGGTTCAAGCAATTCTGCCCCCAGCCTCCTGAGTAGCTGGGATTACAGGCGCATGCCACCACACCTGGCTAATTTTTGTGTTTTTAGTAGAGACGGGGTTTCATCATGTTGGCTGGGCTGGCCTTGAACTCCTGACCTCAAGTGATCCGACTGCCTTGGCCTTCCACAGCACTGGGGTTACAGGCGTGAGCCACCGCGCTCAGCCACACAGAATAATCTTAAAAAATTATTTTACTTTATTTTTTTAAGAGACAGGGCCTTGCTGAGTTGCTCAGGCTGGCCTCTAACTTCTGGGCTCAAGCATTCCTTCTGCCTCAGCCTACCAAGTAGCTGGAACTATAGGCACATGTACCATGTCCAGCTCCTAGAAAAATTAATAAGTCAAGTATACTAACATTAGAGCAATAACTAACTGCTCTAATTCACTAGAGAACCACAGAAAGAAATATTTCACATTCTTTTTCGATCCTTCTAATTAGAACAGTTTCCACTTAGAGAATCAAATACTATAGATAAAAAATAAATGAAAGAGGATACAATCTACAATTCTCCCGCCCTGAATATTTCCTTTCTGACAGATGTTCAGCTGCACAAACTTCCCAAAGCGACTAGAGTTGTTGTTGTACACGGTCTTCGCGTTGCCGAAAGCTTCCATGATGGGACTGTGGAGACAGTGAGGGCAAGAGAGCGTTAATAAGGGCAGGCCTGAAGAGGGCAGGGGCACTTCTCACAAATGTCAAAATATACAACTGCAAGAAAACTCTGAAACCAAAAGGACCGAGGGTGACCATGCTTATTTCCAGAAGAGCCGGATTTTCAAAACACTTGTTGAAATGGGTTTATCCACATATCCATCTTAATGAGCACAGCTGTGCTGGCAATGGATGCCACACAGTTAAAGGGACCACAGTGGCTCATTCCTGCACGCATCAATGTGGCCTTACATGGGCAATCCAGGGACTGCACAGAAAAAGCCCCACCCCAATTCTAGAAACTGACGAAGTTCCAGTCCTGGAAATTTCACCTATTTGTTGTATGTGCCAGGGGCAGCTCATTTAACTTCTTTGGGACTTTTCCAAGTGTAAGATGGAGTCTGACTAGATCAGGGACCGGCAAACTTTCTCTGGAAAGCATCAGACAGTAAGTTTTTAGGCTTTGCAGACCATGGGGTCTCTGTTGCAACTACTCAGCTCTGCCACTATAGCCTAAAAGCAGTTGTAAACACTACTTATGAGTGTGGCTGGATTCCAATAAAACTTTATTTATAAAAACAGATTATAGGAGGGAGATAAAGAAGTTCTGGAGACAGATGGCAGCAATGGTTGTACAAACATGAGAATGTACTTAATGCCAATGCCGCCACACCATACACTGAAAAACAGTTAATACGCATTTAGCACTAGGTATATTTTACCACGATTTTTAAAAATGGAGTGTTTACATGCTAAAAAACAAAAAAACAAAAACAGGCTGCAGGAGATAGGCATAAGGCTGTGGTTTGCCGACTCCTGGACAAATCTCTAAATAATAGGATGTATGAGGTCCCCACCTGTTCTAAAGTCTTATAAGGCCCAACCCATCTTTCTATCCGGCAATTTTTTTTTTTTTTTTTTCTTTCTTTTTTTTTTTTTTTTTTTTGAGACAGAGTTTCGCTCTTGTTGCCCAGGTTGGAGTGCAATGGCATGATCTTGGCTCACTGAAACCTCCGCCTCCTGGGTTCAAGCGATTCTCCTGCCTCAGCCTCCCGAGTAGCTAGGATTGCATGCGCCATCACACCCACCTAATTTTATATGTTTAATAGAGATGAGGTTTCTCCATGTTGGTCAGGCTTGTCTTGAACTCCTGACTGCTGGTTATCCGCCTGCCTCAGCTTCCCAGAGTACTGGGATTACAGACGTGAGCCACCAGGCCCAGCTGCAATTACATATTTTATACAACAACTCGGGTGACACCTAGCCCTCTTTCAAAGTTCTTAGGCTCCCCGTTACAGAATGCCTCACTGATCTGCACACGAGAGGCCCGTTCTGCTCATGTTAAGCCTCCAAATGGTGGATGCTGAAGTGAACCCTGCTTGCCTCCACACTAAGCCCCCTTTACACAGTGGCTGGAGGTGGACATTGCTGCTGCTGACCAGGCCTCCAGAAAGCTAGTCAACTGTATTCTTCTCTGTAAACTCCAATACAATTTCCTTATCTGACCCAGGAGCTTCAAAAACACATGGAGCTGGCATCAAAGGCTCTCGGGCAGGAAGGAGGCTGCAGACGGCTCTTGGGTGCCACTCAGTCCCCATCAGACCTGGCCTGATGATGAAGGGGCAGGAGAAGGAAGGAGCTGTTGCTGGGATCAACAGATACTCTTATGTGTATGGCAAGACCTTTCCTTAAGGAATTGTAAAACAGAAGTCAAGTAAAAGAGAAACTAGACCAACAAATTTTAACTCTTCCTTAAATAAGCCATACCATAAGGAAATGAATCCTATTGGTTAGAAACAAGAAAATCGATAAAGCAATACCTGCTTTCAAGAATCGCCCGTTCCACACAGGACGTCTTCTCCTTTAAGGACAATTCCAAAGACTGCTGACTGATGACAGACAGGAACTTGAGGATCAATTTCGTGCTTTCTGTTTTACCTGCCCCACTTTCACCACTGAAAGACAAAATGCAAAGTTTGTGCTTCTAAGTAGAATTAAAACAAAACAAAACAAAACCAGCTTTGGTCAATGGCACTATAATTACTTAACAATGGTTTAAAGGTGGGAGAAGGGAGATCAAAATGCCTGTTTCCAAAGAGCTGAGTTAAAAGGAAACTGAGTCCTTTCTCCTGCTGGCCACACTGTCTCTGGCCCTGCACATCCCTCTTTTGGCAAATGAGGCAAATAGAACTACCTTTTACTAAGGAAAGGTCATAAGATGGAGGGTGCCTTACAGGGAAGGTACGCTCTGTAAGAGAGGGACCTTCACTTCGTTCACTAGTTCATCCCAAACACATCAACCTTGTAAATGTTTGGTTAATTGCATGAGCTCACTAACGCAATCTTTCTGGGAAACTTAAAGCAGGTACACGTGCATAAAAATGCAATCATTCATGAATATGACTGAGGGGACGAGGCAATGAACCTGCCAAGTACACAACGCCCAGTAAATCATGTGATTCCCACAATAGTCCCATGAGAGAAGCATGGCTGAGTGTCCAAGTCAGACTGTTAACACCAGTTCTGCCTGATCCAAAGTCCTGCCGAGGTCACGTGTTACAGTGATAGTTAAGGAAAAGTGAATTAAAAATCCAGAGGGAAGGGAGGCAAAGGATGGAAGTAAGGATGCGTTATGCCTTAAAAGACCGGCAAACATCAGTCAGGCCAAGAGAGCACAGAAGTCACAGAAGCTGGGAAAGATTCTTAACGGAGAATGAGACCCGACCTGGTTAGGTCAGCTGGGCTGAAATGAAAGGCAGCAGAGGAGAGGAACTAAGGTTGAGCGGGATGCTTCAGAGGCAAATGCAGGAGCCAGAGGGGGCGATGACCTCATCAAGGTCACCAGTAAAAAAAACGCAGCTCTAGAGGAAAGATCTAGAAGGACTGAAGGGTCCCCCAGGAGACCGGCACTGCTATTGCCTAAGCCTGTGATGGCTGGGTCCCAAGCACGGCTAACCAGGCTGGAGATGGAGAGGAAGATACGGACATGAGAGAGACTTGAAATGAGAAACCCCATCCATTTTGCATATGGCACCATGCTTGGTACTGTGCAGAGAAGAGAAGCAGCAAAGAGGCTGGGAACTTTCGAGAAAAGTTAAGCCGAAGGGATAACCAAGAGCACACCCATACAAATGCCATCAGGAGGCAGCACGCTGACAACCGCTGATGGTGGGATGGGCAGATGAGTCCCTTTTGTGTTCTAAAGAGAAGTCCTGTGGAGTACCAAGAGCTTGGACGTTATCAGGAAAGAGGAATTTTGCTAAAAACGTGAATTAATTGCATGTAATAAAAGAGAAGAAATGATGCAGAGATGATACCGACACGCTGGGCTGGGTACAGGGGTCCCAGGATGGCCACTGGTCTAGGCTGACCACAGTCCTTTCACCTGCTCTGCCAGCAACAGGCCTGGGCATGGCCAGTGACACGATTCCGCAAAGACGTAATGTCGTCATGTCAAGGGTGCTGTGGGCTCCTAGGGGAAGTTTGCAGGCGTGTGTGCACACCCTCCACCATGGGGCAGAAATGTCTCCTTGCGGCAGACAACAAAGACCTGAGAATCTAAACCTGTCTTGAAATCCTAGAGCAAAAGCCAAGACAATCAGAGGCAAGCCCAGCGGGAGGGGCTGAAAGCACATCCCTGAAACTGACCTGCCTCGTGCAGTCTGAAATAATAAAAGGCAGCATAAGTTAGGCCACCTTTAGCTGGGGTTTCCCTTACCAGCCTCCAGAATCTTCCTGGTAGGCAGCTTAGCAGATACTGAATAAGCAGTACCCGCGTGGCCCAGTGCCTGGCACGCGGCAGGCATTCAACACCGGAGCATGCAGTGACTAACAGAAACCAAGAGAGGCAGTTTCAAGGAACCATTTAAATAACCTTCCATGTTTAAAACATCTATATTGATGTGGCAGCTGTGGGTGGCTGAATTAAAACACAAACTAGAGGGCTAAGTTGTCTAGTGAAAATGATGAGGCAGAAACAGTGTTACATGCTCCTCAACCTACCTCTTTATCCTCAGGCACACAGAAGCAGAGAACATTTAGACTCTTTTGGAGTAAAAACAGCAGGCAGAAGCACGGTGGCTCACGCGTGCAATCCCAGCACTTTGGGAGGCTGAGGAGAGTGGATCACCTGAGGTCGGGAGTTCAAGACCAGCCTGACCAACATGGAGAATCCCCATCTCTACTAAAAATACAAAATTAACTGGGTGTGGTGGCGCATGCCGGTAATCACAGCTACTTGGGAGGCTAAGGCAGGAGAATCGCTTGAGCTCTTGAGGTGGAGGTTGCAGTGAGCTGAGATCACGCCATTGCACTCCAGCCTGGGCAACAAGGGTGAAACTCTGTCTCAAAAAAAAAAAAAAAAAAAAAAATGGAAATGGAAGTGGAAATTAAAAACAAACAAACAAAAAACAGCAGGCAGTGAGTAACAAGGAGACCAAGTGTAGCCAGTTGAACAACTGAGCCAAAGAGTACCAGCTACTTTTATGCCTGGGAGCTAAAAACCCCCTTCATGGTTCTCTGGGCTGCATCTTCCACTTGCCACCTAAATGTCCTCACAGATGGCACATCTGCCAAGCAAAGAAGCCTGAAGAGTAGACTCAAGTCCCTCCCGTACCCGCCAGGGGCTGCGATAGGAGCAAGAAACAGACCATCCCTGTGTTACACCACTGAGATTTCAGGGCTGTCTGTTACAGCAGTCAGCCTACGTTGGCTCACTGAACACGTCAAAAACACAATTACGGAGAAGATACTCTTCAAACTCTACAGCCGAGGCTTGGTCAAGGAAAGAAAACCCAGGATTCTCATATTGTAAACATGGACTTCAAGCAGAGTGTATGACACATTGAGAAAAAATACGGCTGGAGATGGATTGAGTCATGGATATCAATCTCTGTCAATCTCTTAAACAGGAAGAAGATAAGCGTTACTGATTCCAGATTTTGGATTTTGAGAATATTTGCATTATACCAGTTGAGTAACCCTAAATCTGACCTAAATCTGAAAAGGTCAAGAATCTGAAACTTTTTTTAGTGCTAACATGACATTCAATGGAAAGGCTCTTTGGGGTTCTTTGGGGCAGATTTTCAGATGAGGGATGATCAACCAGTATAATGCAAATATTCCAAAATCCGAAAAAATTTGAAAAAATCTGAAAGCTGAAATCTGCCTAGCCCAAAGCATTTCGAATAAGGGCTACTCAAGCTGTGTAAGTAAAACTTAAAAACACCCTCAGATTTGTAGCTCTACCATGGTGGTTCTCAGCCCTGTCTGCTCATTAGAGTCACCTAATAGGACCCTTGTCCAAACCTATAGGTGCTCTGTCATCTGTACGTAAAAAAATTTGTTTTGCCCAGGCACACTGGCTCACATCTGTAATCCCACCACTTTGGAAAGCCAAGGCAGGCGGATCACTTGAGGTCAGGAGTTTGAGACCAGCCTGCCCAACATGGCGAAACCCTGTCTCTACTAAAAACACAAAAATTAGCTGGGTGTGGTAGCGGGCACCTGTAGTCCCAGCTACTCAGGAAGCTAAGGCAGGAGAATTGCTTGAATCTAGGAGGAGAAGGTTGCAGTGAGCCTAGATCGCACCACTGCACTCTAGCCTCGGTGACAGAGCGAGACCCTGTCTCAAAAAAAAAAAAAAAAAAAATTTTTTTTTTTTTTGAATGATTCTACTATGAAGCCAAGTTGAAGAACTGCTACTCTGAAAAGTGGCCTCACATAATTCAGATAGGACTCTACCAGGAGATAAGTGGTGACTACTCATATATTGAGCTGTGGAAGTGTTTTATAAACAACAGGACAAAGAAGAAATATAATTAAATAACTCACAAACCGCTAAAACCCAGAAATACGCCAGGTGTCCCTAGATACTAACGTCAAGGTCATAGACTCTGCACGTAGTATGCTGCTGTCTAACCTGCCTCTTCCTCCTCCCCCTGAACTTCCGCTTGGTCCTCACTAGCCCAAGGCAATTCCAGTTCTATGCTTTGTGCCAACAGGTCGGCCAACACAAACACAGGCTTTGGCAAAAACGTGTTCATTCATATTAACCGAAAGGAGCTTATAATGTTTTTCTTTAAAAAAAAAAAGACTTTCTAACTATAATAATGGAAATGGAAAAGAAAAGTAACTGAAAGCACTGAGGGGGGGCCTCACAGGCTGTACTAAAAATTCTGAGAAATTTTGTAGGCACAATGGAAAGCACAAGACAGTTCCTAAGCAAGAGAGTGTCATGATCAGATTTAAGGTTCTAAAGAATTATTCTTATTTTATTTTATTTATTTATTTATTTTAGGGTCTGGCTCCCAAATATTTTATTTTTTTGAGACTTTTTTTTTTGAGTCTTGCTCTGTCTCCCATGCTGGAATGCAATGGTGCGATCTTGGCTCACCGCAACCTCTGCCTCCCTGGGTTCCTGCAATTCTCCTGCCCCAGCCTCCTGAGTAGCTGGGATGACAGGCACACGCCACCATGCCCGCCTAATTTTTGTATTTTTAGTAGAGACAGGGTTTCACCATGTTGGCCAGGCTGGTCTTGAACTCCTGACTTCAGGCTCCTCCTCTTCAGTTCAAGCAATTCTCCTGCCTCAGCCTCCCGAGTAACTAGGATTACAGACGTGCACCACCCAGATCTCATCTTGAATTGTACTCTCATGATTCCCACATGTTGTGGGAAGGGCCCAGTGGGGGATGACTGAATCATGGAGGTGGCTTCCCCCATGCTGTTCTCATGGTAGTGAGTGGGTCTCATGAGAGCTAATGGTTTTATCAGGGGTTTCTGCCTTTGCGTCTTCCTCATTCTCTTTGCCTGCTGCCATCCATGTAAGATGTGACTTGCTCCTCCTTGTCCTCCACCATGATTGTGAGGCTTCCCAGCCATGTGGAACTGTAAGTCCAATTAAACCTCTTTCTTGCTGGGTGTGGTGGCTCATGCCTGTAATCCCAGCACTTTGGGAGGCCAAGGCAAGTGGATCACAAGGTCAGGAGATTAAGACTGGCCTGACCAACATGGTGAAACCGCATCTCTACTAAAAATACAAAAATTAGCCAGGTGTGATGGTGCGCACCTGTAATCCCAGCTGCTCAGGAGGCTGAGGCAGGAGGATCGCTTGAACCCGAGAGGCGGAGATTGCAGTGAGCTGAGATTGTGCCACTGCACTCCAGCCTGGGCAACAGAGCGAGACTTCATCTCAAAACAAAACAAAACAAAAAACCAAAAAACTTTCTTTTGTACATTGCCTCGTCTCGGGTATGTCTTTATCAGCAGTGTGAAAACGGACTAACACACCATAATAAACTAAACCCTGTCTGTCCTCTACCTTGTATGGAAAAACTAGAGTGAATGTCAAACGTACTAGAGATCAACCAAAGCCAAACACGGACATTATCAGATGGAAAAAAATTCTCAAGTGAGTTTTAAATTTACACACACACACACACACACACACACACTCAAAGCTGTAATAGCATTAGCATTCATTTAAACGTACACAAAAATGGCAAAATTAAAACCAGACCTTAAGAAAGGCAACAACCCTGAAAATGAGATGAAAGAAAGAGGCTTGGCCTGGAAGCCTAGAGACCTGGCAGTGCCACCAAGTAGCCGAGGAGCCTATCCAATCGATGTGCACTTATAAAGCGAGAGAAAAACTGATCTATGAAGTCCTGTAAAGTTCAAACAGGCTTCTTTTCTGATTACAAAGGTACAAGCATGAGAATGTTTTTAAAGTAGTAAAACACATTTTATCCACCAGGGGGCAGCTCATGCCCAAGGAAATCTAAACAGGGCTCCTGTGCCCAGCAACTCCTATTTTTATATTCCATTTTCTCTTAATTCCCGCAGCTTCAACTCCAACTTTATAAAACTGCTGAAGAGAGCTATTAAAACCAAAACACATTTTAATGAGAAAGCTATTTTTAAAGTCTCTGTTTCCTGAATTGATTTAGATAAATACAGTTACTCTGTTCACATCAGCATTGCATAATTGGAGCCTTCTGTTTGGGATCCACCCGCCTTCCCCCTTATTTTTAAATACCGTGAAAATGCCAACCTCTTTCCGTTTTACTACATACACACATATATATATGCACAATGGTCGCATTTGGTGTTTCACTTTCTTCTTTAGCGGCTCTGTCTAGCAAGTGGTATCTTAGTTATGCTCTCATTTTTTCCACTGAATGTAATAAATACAAGCAATTATCAATGGCAAATATTTAAGGATCTAACTGTGGACACCGATTTGATCTTTTAAAATAGAATTGTTCTCTTTCCGTCTGTTCATCTTCTTAAATTTTATTCTGTATGCTGAAATAATAATCTTGAAATTCTAACTCCAGAACTTTTATGAAGTCATTTAGAAGAGCCCACAAACAGTGGTTCTAGTCATAGATGAAGTTGTTTTATTGGGTATGTGAATCTTAAAAGCTCTGTTTCTGTATTAAGCGGCCGCTTCATTTTGAGTATCTGCAAGCTATAATGATCCCTATTGACAGTCCCTCTGTCCAAGTTGTTCCTATGGCCCAACACTTTATTAGCACTGTTAGAATGATAACAAGAAGACGGTACATCTGCCCATATGCTGCCCTCCTGTTAGATGAACACCAACACACACACACACACACACGAGAGAGAGAGAGAGAGAGAGAGAGAATTCAGCTGTTCATATACATGTAATCTCATTTGTTAAAAAAATGAAGAACTACAAAAAAGATAATGGGTAAAAACTGCCAGTGAGAAAAACCCACTCCCTGCAAACTGCTTTCCGTGTGCGGCACCTGTAGATGTCATCATAGAGCACCTACATCAAAGGGCTGTCAGGGTTTCAAGGTGCCGATGCCTGGCAGACTCTTGGCACAGAGTCCAATACAGAGAACGCTTCAGAAACTGTGAGTCATTATTTCTTACCCATCCTCCATCAGCTCTCACACGGGATACTAGGAACACCCTCCATCCATTTCCCTGCCCTGGGGTTTCAGAGGGGCCTCCTCCAGCACCTCTGTTCTCTCCCCAACCCCACCCCTCCCCACAGGAGGAGGGGCCTGCTCTAAGTGCTCCGGGGTGAAAGGAGAAAGGCAGCAGCTGCTTGCTTAGCCCCTCAGTTTGTTCTCCACCATCTGGGAATCAGTTTCCCACAGTCATGGCTGCCAGTTACCTGGCTGTACCTACGACCAGGTGGGTCTGTCTGTGTAATTCAGGGCTGCAGTGCTCGCAGGCCACTTGGCTGGGAGTCTTAAGCTGACATATGGCTCTCCATGTGTCTTCTATGGTCTTACTTCCACTGAAGCGGAAATCCGGAGAGGGGGGTCTTTTCAGTGTCTCCCCCACCAAATCCAAACCACCCTTTCCTTTCCCTTTCCCATTCCTCTTGACATAATATAATAATTATCTTGCCACAAGTAGGAACTAGAAAGCCATTTGAAGCAGAAGTCTGAATCGTCTTTCACACTAGCAGCTTTAGGAGACAGTGGCTTCTCAGTGACAACTACGCCCCATGACTGAACTCCTGGAAGGAGAAATGAATGAGGAGACGCTCGGCTCCTCCATGGAAACCTCACTAGAAGAGACTGACATTCATCATGTCTGCTGTGAGTATCACCAGAACACAGTTCCAATAGATCCAACGGGATGGTACCAACATACACGTGATGAGGTCAAATTTCAATGTTAATAATAAAAATTAAGAAATTTTATTTATTGATTTATTTGAGACAAAGTCTCACTCTATTGCCCAGGCCGGAGTGCAATGGCGTGATCTCGGCTCACTGCAACCTCCGCCTCCCCGTTCAAGCGATCCTCCCACCTCAGCCTCCCGAGTAGCTGGGACTACAGGCGTGCACCACCATATCTGGCTAATTTTGTATTTTTAGTAGAGATGGGATTTTTCCATGTTGGCCAGTCTGGCCTCCAATTCCTGACCTCAAGCGAACCGCCCACCTTGGCCTCCTAAAGTGCTGGGATTACACTCATGAGCTACTGCACCTGGCCACGAAATATTTATTTAAAAAATATTCTACATTTTTAGACAGTTCTTAGTAATAAAGGTTTTGATAGTGGGGCTAATAGTTTCTTTGTAAAAGCGAGTACGACTCAGCTAAAATAGACATGCCAAGTGCCTTCTCCCCACTAAAAAAATATTGAAATAAATATGCCCTTAACATACACACAGGAAGCCCCTCTTCTGTAGCTAATTCAAAGGCAAACTTTAAAAGCACCGCATTATTAAAAATTCCTAAATTTGGGAGATTCTATCTACAGTTATTTTATTGCAGTAGAGGAAAACGAAACGTTGTTCACACATATAAGCCTCTGACTAGCACTGCAGACGACATAAAACCCTTCCATTTGAAAGAAAGATGCAAGATTTCCTTAAATAGATGGAAGGACCATGCCTCATCATTGAAATAAACCAAAGAATAATTAAGGCAAATAAATGTTTTTTTTTTAAAAAGGAACAGAATGGAATAATTATTCTGAGGCCAAGAGCCAAGCAACGTGGTCCATCTGCTTTGCTAAGTGAGCTCCTTCTGAAAGCTGAAGTTATGCCATTCAAAACAGAAAACTGTCGGAGAAACTCAGGCCATGGTAAAAGCTTTCTCTGGTTAATGCCCTAAGGAGGCTGGGGTGGGGCGCGCTGAGAGACTCCGGGCCGTGGGAAAGCCCGGCTGGCTGAGCCCCCTTACCTGATGAGGATGCACTGGCTGTCGTGGCGCTTCCACAGGCAGCGGTAGCATTCGTTGGCGATGGCGAAGATGTGCGGGGGCAGCTCGCCCAGGTGGCGCCGGCTGTACCGCTCCATGGTGGCACGCTCGTACAGCCCAGCAATGGGCTGGTAGGGGTTCACAGAGGCCAGGATGGAGCCGATGTAGGTCTGCAAGCACAGGGCGAGACAGGGAGCGTCACTTCTAACTTGAGCCACTGGATGAGCTCCAACAAAACTCACTGAGTGTGCGCCAGGGGGAAAGACGGCTTCTGCCTCCCGGGTGCACACTGACCTTGCACCTTCTGGGTACCAAATCTTGACATTCTGAACAAATGAATGAAGCCATTTTTCTTTTCCGTTTTTTTTTTTTTTTTTTTTTTTGAGATGGAGTTTCGCTCTTGTTGCCCAGGCTGGAGTGCAATGGAGTGATCCCCACTCACCACAACCTCCGCCTTCCGGGTTCAAGTGATTCTCCTGCCTCAGCCTCCTGAGTAGCTGGGATTATGGGCATGCGCCACCACACCCAGCTAATTTTCATATTATTAGTAGACACGGGGTTTCACCACGTTAGTCAGGCTGGTCTTGAACTCCTGACCTCAGGTGATCTGCCCACCTCGGCCTCCCAAAGTGCTAGGATTACAGGCATGTCTGGAATGAAGCCATTTCAAAGGGGGATGGCAGTGAAAGGGAAACGAGAAGGAAGATGGTGAAGTGGCCCAGACCCAGATCCCTGTTCCCCGCTGACCTCCCCAACCCTATCCCTTCCCATGGACAAAGGACTGTCTGGGTCCAGTCTCCTTTCTCATCAAACGGCTACTGTGAAAAAACAGGGTTAAAAAGTGGAGACAGAAAGAAGAAGAGAGGTAGTCAGGGGCTGGAGGAGTGGGGGAGGGGAAGTTACAGTTTAATGGGTGCAGAGTTTCTGTTTAGGGTGATGGAAAAGTTCTGAAGTGGGCCAGGTGCAGTGGCTCACACCTGTAATCCCAGCACTTTGGGAGGCCAAAGTGGGCGGATCACCTGAGGTCAGGAGTTCAAGACTAGCTGGACCAATATGGAGAAACCCTGTCTCTACTAAAAATACAAAAATTAGCCAGGTGTGGTGGCACACACCGGAGGCTGAGACGGGAGAATTACTTGAACCTGGAAGGCAGAGGTTGTTGTGAGCTGAGCTCGTACTACTGCACTCCAGCCTGTGTGACAGAGCGAGAGTCCGTCTCAAAAAAAGTTCTAGAAGTGGTTAGTACCTGTGGATGCAGAACACTGTGAATGTCCTTTTAAAAAAAAAATATATATATATATATATTTTAAAATTTTTTTGGAGAGACAGTCTTGCTTTGTTACCCAGGCTAGTCTTGAGCTTCCGGCTTTGAGCGATCCTCCTGCCTTGGCCTCCCAAAGCGCTGGGTCTGTGAATGTACCCAATATTACTGAATTGTACACTTCAAAATAGTCAAAATAGCAAATTTTATTCTATGCAGAGTACAGCTGTTAAAAGGTAACACGACCGTTTCCAAAATGGTAGGTATTCTTTCAGCAATCTCCACACTTTCATGAAGTGCCATATAATTTATCTGGAACTTAAGAGGACTGACAATCCTTACCTTTCTGGAACAATGTCCAGGCCAGAAATTAACCAAAAACTTAATTTATTATGTGTGTAAACTTTTATTAATTTTTTGCTTCATATCATTTCCAAAACACATTCCAGGCTGAGTATCCTTTATCCAAAATGTTTGAGACCTGAAGTGTTTTGGATTTCTGATGTTTTCTCTGATTTTGGAATATGTGCATCATACTTACCAGTTAAGCCTCATCGGAAAATCTAAAATCTGAAATGCCCCAATGAGCATTTTCTTTGAGCAGAAGGAAATCTCAGAGAATCACTTGAACCCAGGAGGCGGAGGTTGCAGTGAGCAGAGATCATGCCACTACCCTCCAGCCTGGGCAACAAAGCAAGACTCTGTCACAAAAAAAGAAAAAGAAAAAGAACAAGAGAGGCTACAGAGTTACCAATGAGTTACCACAGCTTAATGCCTTAGGCCTCTCCATGTGGACATAGCTATTCACTTGCACTTTTGCAAGAAATACTAACTCAGTTTGGTTACCCGGTTTCTAGGTTCAGACACAACTGAGGAAGTCAGTCAGACGGGGGTGAGAGCAGAGTCCTGTGATGCCACCACCAACAACCAACCTTTATGAAGCTCGCGCAGTGTGTCTAGGGCTTTATGGGGTGTTATGGGCTGATCCATGCCTTCTCCCAAAATTCACATGCTGAAGCCCTAACCCCCAGTACTTAAGAATGTTAATATCCTTGGAGACAGGGGCTTTAAAGAAGTGACTACGTTAAAATGAGGCCATTAGGGTGGGCCCCAATCCAACCTGACTGGTGTCTTTGTTAGAAGAGGAAATGTGAACACACACAAAGACACCAGGGATGCAGACACTCAGGGGGCCTGGGGGAGGGCAACAAAAAACAAGCAAAACTAGACAGAAAGTCCAAACATCCTGAGAGCATCTGCACCATATTATAGCAATTTGTAATATTTTATATTCATAGTATCTGCCAGGAACATCAAGTAAAGTATTATATGTTCAGTATAACTTTTCAAATATAAAGAAGTCCACAAAGGTTAAGGATTGCTAATCCAAAAACCAAAATCTGAAATGCTCTAAAATCTGAAGCTTTTTGAACACCAACATGATGCTCAAAGGCAATGTTCATTGAGGCATTTCGGATTTCAGATTTTCTGATGAGGGATGCTCAACTGGTAAGTATAATGCAAGTATTTCAAAATCAGAGAAAATGTCAGAAATCCCAAACACTTCAGGTCCCAAGCTTTCTGGATAAGGGTTACTCAAGCTGGAATGTGCTTTGGAAATAATATGAAGCCAAAAATTTAAAAAAGGATAAAAACATAAAAGATATTACCGTATGACCCTGCAATTCCACTCCTACATACTAAAAAGAACTGAAAGAAAATACTCAAGCACTTGTACACACATGTTCACAGAAGCACCATTCACAATAACCAAAAGGTAGAAAGAACGCCAAGGCCCATCATCAGATGAATGGATGAATAAGATGTGGCATATCCACACCATGGAATATTGGTCAGCTAGAAAAAGGAGTAAGTGCTGATTCATGCTACAGTGAACGACCCTTGAAGACATACCAAGCCAGACACAAAAGTTCACATATCCACAACAGGTTAATCCATAGAAACAGAAAGATTGGTAGTTGCTAAGAGCAGGCAGTGGCAGGAGAGGGGGGTGACTGCTTCACTGGTACAAGGTTTCTATCTGGGATGATAAAAATATTGTAGAACTAAGACACAGGTTGTATGGTTTGAATGTTCATCCCCTCCTAAACTCGTGTTGAAATTTAATTGCCATTCTAACAGTATTAGGAAGTGGGACCCTTAAGAGGTGATTAGGTCATGGGGCTCTGCCCTCATTAATGGATTAATGCCATTATTGTGGGAATGAGTGAGTTATTGCAGCGTGGGCTCTGGATAAAGGGGTAAGTTCAACATGCATTCTGTCTGTCTCACACTGAAGCTTTCTTGCCACGTGATGCCTCAGGCCATGACGCAGCAAGAGGGTCCTCGCCAGATACCAGCGCCATGCTCTTGGACTTGCCAGTCTCCAGAACCATAAGCCAAGTAAACTTCTGGTGCTTATAAATTACCCAGTGTGTGGCATCCTGTTATAGCAGCAGAAAGCAGACTGAAACACACGTGTTGGTTCCACACCACTGTGAATGTACTAAATGCCACCAAACTGTACACTTTAAAATGGTTAATTTTGCCGGGCGCGGTGGCTCACACCTGTAATCCAAGCACTTTGGAGGCCAAGGCGGCAGATCACCTGAGGTCGGGAGTTCAAGACCAGCCTGACCAACATGGTGAGACCCCGTCTTTATTTAAAAAAAAAAAAAAGTAAAATGGTTAATTTTATGTTAAATGAATTGTACTTTAATTACAAAAAAAAAAAAAAGATCTGGTGCTTTTATGAGTAAATGTTCAGTTCCCCGGAAAAATCAACTCTCTAGAAAGCCCTTTTTGTTTTGTCGGAACACTATGGGGAAGATTTGGCCAGAAAAGAAAGATGGAAGCTGGAAAAGGAAGCGTCCTACTCCTGAGGATGCCTCCATCCTCTATCAGTGCCTGGACCACAGACACTCTAGTGCCTCCTTCTACATCAACCTTTGCAGAGGTGAAGGGGCAGGCAGACGATACCTGAGGCTGTGAGAGCCTGGCCCCTTCCACTACTTTGTTTAAAATGCTATGTTTATTTTCTACCTTTTTGATAGTCGTTTACATTATTGTTGTTTTTTTCTGCAAAATATAAAAAATGTTCATTTTTACTGTGAAATGCATTCTTATTTTTTTTCCCTACTTTGACTGTAACTCTCTATGCAGCCAAGTAGGTCAGAAGAAGCTGATAAGCAACAGTCAACACTGCCAGCAATCAACACGGGGGGCTCAACTGAGCACACGCCAATCCTCTTCCTCAGTTACAAGCAGAGGGTGAAAGCCACGGTCATGGGCATTCAGCTTATTATTAAATTTAATTAATTAATCTATTATTAGGATATTCACCCATCATTAACACACCTTTAAACAATGATATGCCCTTATCATTCTGCATGCCCCATTCATAACACATTTGTACGGCTGCTGTGAAATTCTGAGATGAGCCCTTCTTTCTTTTTTTTTTTTTTTTTTTTTTTGGAGACAGAGTCTTGCTTTGTCGCCAGGCTGGAGGGCAGTGGCTCAATCTCGGCTCACTGCAACCTCCGCCTCCCAAGTTCAAGCAAGTCCCCTGCCTCAGCCTCCCGAGTAGCTGTGACTACAGGCGCACGTCACCATGCCCAGCTAATTTTTGTATTTTTTAAATAGAGACGGGGTTTCACCATATTGGCCAGGATGGTCTCGATCTCTTGACGTCGTGATCCGCCCGCCTCAGCCTCCCAAAGTGCTGGGATTACAGGCGTGAGCCACCGCGCCCGGCCCGAGCCCTTCTTTCTTAAGGCACTGATTTACTCTCAAAGCCATCATCGAAACTTCTTTCACAGCTTTCTTTGAAAGAATGATCATTTCTTTTAAACCATGTTCCTCCTCCTGGCTGAGAACCCTCACTACCCACAGAACATCCTTTAAAATACTACTTGTTCTGATAGTGTGGATGACATGGGCTTTGAATGAGGGTAGGAGAGACAAAGTGGCATTAAGCCCGTTAGCAAAGGTGAAAACACAACATCCAAAATGGCCTCACGCTTGACTTTTTCAGTAATTCACACGGCACCTCATCCAATGAAACAGTTTTTAAATGTTTCAGAATGACAATGTGGTAGCTGTGGCAACCACACTGCAACATAAGAGACAACATAAGCAGCCCAGAAATCAAGGTCCACAGGTTCTCTCTACCCCATCGGCAGTGCTTTAGAAGAGAAGGAACTTTTTTTTTAAGACCGAGTCTCGTTCTGTCGCCCAGATTGGAATACAGTGGCGCGATCTTGGCTCACTGCAACCACCGCCTCCTGTGTTCAAGTGATTCTCCTGTCTCAGCTTCCCAAGTAACTGAGATAACAGCTGTGCGCCACTATGCCCAGCTAATTTTTGTATTTTTAGGAGAAATGGGGTTTCACTATATTTTGCCCAGGCTGGTCTCGAACTCCTGACCTCAGGTGATCCATTCACCTCCCACCTCAGCCTTCCAAAGTGCTGGGATTATAGGCATGAACCACTGCACCCAGCTGAAAAAGGACTCTTAACAGCGATGCTCCCAGTGGAGGCAGTCCATAGACACTGTAGAATTATGTGGCACCCTTGCTGATGGTGATGCAGCTGCAGCTCACAAAAGGCATCAGGACACTCTTCTCTGCTGAGCCGAGTCCCCGCCAGGCCACACTAGTGCCACCAATCAATTACTGAGTCACCTGAGAAAAGATAATCCAGTATGCTGTGAAACAGAACACTTTACCAGATGGCCTCAAAAAGCACATGGTTTGAGAGTGAAAGACCAAAAGTATCCAGTTGGTTTAGTTATAGGAGATGTTGATCATGGCCAAGGACTAGCACGGCTCTGGCGGTTGCATACTTTTCCTACAATATTGATCTTCGTATCTGACTCTCACAATAAGATGCATGTCTCATCGGTCCGTCAACCTACTGAGTTACCATGAAAAAAATACAGTCCTTCATTATTACATACTGTCAAGATATTAAAAATTCTGGCCAGCTACAGTGGGTCAGGCCTACAATCCCAGCACTTTGGGAGGCCAAGGCGTGAGAATTGCCTGAGCCCAGGAGTTCAAAACCAGCCTGGGCAATAGCAAGACCTCCATCTCTACTTAAAAATAGAGGTGGGCAGATCATGAGGTCAGGAGTTCGAGACCAGCCTGGCCAATATGGTGAAACCCCATCTCTACTAAAAAGACAAAAACTTAGCCAGGCATGGTGGCAGATGCCTGTAGTCCCAGCCACTCTGGAGGCTGAGGCAGAAGAATCACTTGAACCTGGGAGGCAGAGGTTGCAGTGAGCCGAGATTGCGCCACTGCACTCCAGCCTGGGCGAAGAGTGAGACTCTGTCTCAAAAAAAAGAAAAGGAAAAAAATATATATTTTAATTCCACATAAATATTGTTAATAACAGACTTTTGCTGCTTTAGGCAAGAAAGCCTTGATTATTCCCATTCTGATGGGAAATTTCTGAAAGATACAGCATATGCTCTTGGGTTCTTTACCCGGGTTGGGAACCTGATTTCATCTTTTCTTGAGGATTTTGGGACTCCTTCAGGCTCTGCGCCCATAAAAGTGATGCCCACAGCGAGTGAGGAAGACACTATCTTTCAATCTACACTGAAACCACCCGGGCTCCTAAGCTTCTGCTGTTCTCCCATCTGCTTGGCTGCAGGACTCAGCCTTGCCATGAGCCACCCCCACAGCTATGTTTGAAGGAAGCGCCAAATCTCCTGTGGAATGAAAGGCTGGTCTTTTCCTCCAAGGGCCACTAAGTCAGGGGGTATTGCAAAGTGTTTGCGGGTAAAAGGTCCTTTGAATGCATGGTTAACGTAACAGAAGATACCAAGCCAGGCTTTTATTTTACTTTTAATTTTACACACTATATATCGTATCAAGTGAAAAAAAATTCTTTTCCAAAATGATATGCATCTCAATATGCTTAAAACCTTTTGCCTTTTAAGGTAAGTAATCAATAAAAGTTATTTATGTGCACCCTAGAAGCTGCCTGCCTTGGATGCGTGATGATCCTTCATGCCCCATGAACACTTTACAGCTTTAAACTGGACCATGAGTTGAACTCCCCAAATTCCTCAAAAAATGTTCAGGACCCCTTCTGTTTGTTGGGTAGAGAAAGAACACTTCAATATAAATAGCTGCACCTGATTTTTAAAGATCATTCACGCATTTATTTACTTTTGAGACAGAGTCTCGCTCTGTTGCCCAGGCTGGAGTGCAGTGGCATGATCTTAGCTGCAACCTCCGCCTCCCAGGTTCAAGCAATTCTTCTGCCTCAGCCTCCCCAGTAGCTGGGATTACAGGCACACACCACCACACCTGGCTAATTTTTGTATTTTTAGTAGAGACAGGTGGAGTTTCACCACATTGGCCAGGCTGGTTTCAAACTCCTGGCCTCAACTGATCCATTCACATCAGCCTCCCAAAGTGCTGGGAGTATAGGCATGAGCCACTATGCCCGGCTAAGTCATGCTTTTTTTTTTTTTTTGATACAGAGTCTCACTGTGTCACCCAGGCGGGAGTGCAGTGGTGCGATATGAGCTCACTGCAACCTCCGCCTCTCAGGTTGAAGCGGTTCTTCTGCCTCATCCTCCCGAGTAGCTGTGACTACAGGTGCATACCACCACACCTGGCCAATTTTTTGTATTTTTAGTAGAGTCAGAGTTTCACCATATTGGCCAGGCTGGTCTCGAACTACTGACCTCGTGAAGATCACACATCTAATGGTACACGGCTATATTCCAACATGACTCTTTCTAAGAATGTAGGTGCTACTGCTATGGTCCTTTTCATTTTGTGATTAATATTCTAAAAAAAAAGAAAATTCATATTCTAAAAAGAAAATTTCGAAACCTACGGTTTAGACCATATTTAGTACTCTAAACAAAAGAAAACTAACAAACATGCATTCATAACGTGTCCTGCATCTGCTGTTTTCAAGATTCTCCTTAAACCCACATCCTCCAAACACTGTCTTATTCTTTCTTGTGTATTTCAACTAACTCAAGGATGCTTTTTCAAACTTTCTATATACCATGCATAAAAAATATTCAGTATACAACAGCCAAAAGGTAGAAGCAACCCGCATGTCCACCAAAAAATAAACAGATACAAAAATGTGGTATATCCATACAATGGAATTATTCAGCCCTAAAAAGGATGTAAATTCACACTCGTGCTACAACACAGATGAACCCGGAAGACATTATGCTAAGTGAAATATGACAGTCAAAAAAAGATCGATACTGTACAATTCCACTTGTATGAGACATCCAGAACACAGAAATTGACAGAGAAAGTGGAAATGTACAATTCCACTTATATGAGGTATCCAGAGTAATCGAATTGATAGAAACAGAAAGTGGAAGAGTGGCTGGCAGGGGCTAGAGATGGGGAAATGGAGAGCTGTTGTTGAATGATTATGGCTTCAGTTCTGCAGGATTAGAAGAGTTCTGGAGATTCTAAATATACTTAGAATTCTGGAGAGTTCTAAATATACTTAATGCTACTGAACTGTGCGTTAGAAATGGCTGTGATAAATTTTATTCACGCATTTTACCACAATTAGATTTTTTTAGTTTAAGAAAGAAAAAAAATAGGTAATACTGGGAATTTTGGTGTTGTATAGAATACATTAATCTCTTTTTCAAAGTATAAAGAGAGATTAAAAACAAACACAGACTTGAGAGGAAATAACAAGACACATTATGCTCCCTAACTTTAAATAAGAAGTGTTTTTTGTTTGTTTGTTTGTTTTTTTGAGACAGAGTTTTGATCCTGTTGCCCAGGCTGGAGTACAATGGCACGATCTTGGCTCACCACAATCTCCACCTCCCAAGTTCAAGCACTTCTTCTGCCTCAGCCTCCCAAGTAGCTGGGATTACAGGCATGCGCCACCACACTCGGTTAATTTTTTTGTATTTTTAGTAGAGACAGGGTTTTTCCCATGTTGGTCAGGCTGGTCTCAAACTCCCCACCTCAGGTGATCTGCCCACCTCAGCCTCCCAAAGTGCTGGGATTACAGGTGTGAGCTATCGCGTCCAACCCTAATAAAAAGTTCCAGAGGCTGGGTGTGGTGGCTCACACCTGCTGAGATGGGAGGATCACTTGAACCCAGGAGTTCCAGACCAGTCTGGGCAAAACAGTGAGATCCTGTTTCTCTAATAATAATAATAATAATAATAATAATAATGATAATAATAATAATTTACCCATGCGTGGTAGCACATGCCTGTATTCCCAGCCACTAGGGATGCTGAGGTGGGAGGATGGGTTGAGCCTTGGAGGTCAAGGCTGCAGTAGGCTGTGATTATGTCACTGCACTCCAGCCTTGGTGACAAAGTGAAACCTTGTCTCAAAAAAAAAAAAAGGCCAGGCATGGTGGCTCATGCCTATAATCCAGGCAGTTTGGGAAGCGAAGGCAGGAGCATCACTTGAGTCCAAGAAACCAGCCTGAGCACCACGTTGAAACCCTGTCTCTACAAAAAATACATTAAAAAAAAGTTAGCCAGGTGTGGTGGTGCACACCTGTGGTCTCAGCAACTCGGGAGGCTGAGGTGGGAGGATCACCTGAGTCCAGGAGGCAGAGGTTGCAATGAACCAAGATTGCCCCACTGCACTCCAGCCTGGGTGACAGAGTGAGAGCCTATCTCAAAAGGAAAAAAAAAAGTTTTAGAAGACACATCTTCAAATTTTAACCCAAATTAAATAAAAATGTTCTAGTGATAAGTTATAGACTATTCAGAAAGAGAGAGAACAAAAGGCATTGAGATTTTCAGGGAGACTGTCATCTCAAATAATTAATCAACAGCTGATGCTGTAGCTGGCAGTAAATTCAGCAAATGAACTCCCACAAACCAACAGGGACATCAAACGACCGGACTTAATTGGAACCGAAACTCAATAATCTGAAATATCTTCCTTAAAAAGCAAAAAAGGAAAGAATATGTAAAATGTGTGTCTGGCTGGTAAAAAGAAAGAAACTGATTTCCTTTTTTAAGATTACAGAAAATTTTGCCTCAGTGTATAAAAATTACTCAGTAGACAATAGCAAATATTAATTACTCATTAATAATTCAGGCAGGGTGAGGTGGCTCACACCTGTAATCCTAGCACTTTGGGAGGCCAAGGCAGGTGGATCATGAGGTCAGGAGATCTAGGCCGTCCTGGACAACACAGTGAAACCCCATCTCTACTAAAAATACAAGAGTTAACATGGTGTGGTGGCGCACACCTTTTGTCCCAGCTACTTGGGAGGCTGAGGCAGAAGAACTGCTTAAACCCAGGAGGCAGAGGTTGCAGTGAGCTGAGATCGCACCACTGCACTCCAGCATGGGTGACAGAGTGAGACTCCATCTCAGGAAAAACAAAAAAATATTCAAAGGCCTCCCTTAGGCCAGGCACAGTGGCTCACTCCTGTAATCCTGGCACTTTGGGAGGCCGAGGAGGGTGGATCACGAGGTCAAGAGATCAAGACCATCCTGGACAACACGGTGAAACCCTGTCCTACTAAAAATGCAAAAATTAGCCGGGTGTGGCGGCATGTGCCTGTAGTCCCAACTACTCAGGAGGCTGAGGCAGGAGAATCACTTAAACTCAGAGGGCGGAGATCGCGCCACTGCACTCCAGCCTAGGCAACAGAGTGAGGCTCCATCTCAAAAAAAAAAATAAATAAATCAAAGGCCCTCCTTAGACTACCTACCTCCATTCAGTACCAGAGGCAAAACAACTTGAAGTGACATTTCATAATCCTACAGCTAAAAGGATTATTTATACATTCACACACCCGCTCATTTACTCCCCTCCATAACCCTGTGATGGGCAGCAGAGGTCTCTGCTCCTGCCTCTTCTGACAGGTAATGAAACCGGCAAGGGGATAGTAAATATCATCCCTACGGTCACAGAGCCCGTGAGTCAGAGCGAGGATGGAGCCCTGAATTTTAGAGGATGTGCTACATTGTGCATCTGCAGCGAATGGCTTCTCCATCACCCATCCACCCACAGAGCTCCATCAGCCTCACCACCATGGCCGACATCTCCGTGTCCCGGGTGTTCCACTTTCAATGAACTCCACAGCTACCCACCCACTCCCTTCACCTGTGCTGCCCTGGTCTGCTCAGGGCCTCACCTTGCATCGACTGGATTTCCACAAAGGCTCCTTCCTCCGAGATTTCCCTCAGGGTCTTAACCCCTTAATGCAATGACCAAAAGGTGATACAACAGCCCAAGTCCTAATGAATTATTTTTATAACAGGTCACTGAAGCGGGGAGGTGGAGGGGCTTCAGCCCACAGAAGGTGTTCACTTACTATTGGGTTTACTCTTTGTGTCCATACACATGACAAATGGTACTTCTGAACCTGCTACAACAGGGACGTAAAATAACAACCACAGTAATAGTTCGCAATCATTTATTCCAAGAAAGACAAACTATGGCCAGGCACAGAGGCTCAGGCCTGTAATCCTAGCACTTTGGGAGGCCAAGGCAGGAGGATGGCTTGAGCCCAGGAGTTCGAGACCAGCCTGGGCAACGCGGCGAAACCCCATCTCTGCTAAAAATACAAATTAGCTGGGTAGTACAGCTAAATTTTCATGGTAGTGCATGCCTGTAGTCCCAGCTACTTGGGAAGCCAAGATGGGAGGATCACCTGAGCCTGGGGAGGTCAAGACTGTGGTGAGCCATGATCACTGCACTCCAGCCTGGGCAATACAGTGAGATCCCACCTCAAAAAAAAAAAAAAGGCAGATTATTTGAAATGTCAAGGTCTCCCTGGCAAAAATAATGACAGTCAAGGACATCTTATCCCCCTCATCTTAAACATACCACCTCACTCCACACTTTGCATGGACGACTTTGTCACTAAAGTATAGGCTGCATGTTTAAGAGGTTTACTGAGTCATAAGAAAAGCTCAACAGGTAATGTGAGTAAAAATGGCAGCGGGAGGTGAGGAAAAAGTTAGGTTGTTAAGCATCAAGTGTAACAAAGATAAAGTGTGGTAAGAAATCCTGGCTGGGTGCGGTAGCTCATATCTGTAATCCCAGCACTTTGGGAGGCCAAGGCCAGCAGATCACTTGAAGTCAGGAGTTCAAGACTAGCCTGGCCAACATGGTGAAACCCCATCTCTACTAAAAATACAAAATTAGCCAGGCATGGTGGTGGGTGCCTGTAATATCTCAGCTACTCTGAAGGGTGAGCAGGAGAATCTCGTGAACCCGGGAAGGGGCAAAGATTGCAGTGAACCGACATCATGCCACTACATTCCAGCCTGGGTGAGAGACTCTGTCTCGAAACAAAAAAAAAAAAGAAAAAACAGAAATCCTAAGAGCCATGAGGCAACATCTGCTGCAGGCTCACACCACTTCTCATTCTGTGAAAAGGTACTATTATCACTCCACAAATGGCCATGATGATGCCACGCAGTTTAAGACCCTGGACACATGCATCTCCAAAACACGAGGCGGGGCCAGGTGCGGGTTTCCTCATGTTCGATTTCAAATTCCACCAGAATAAACAAGCTGGTCGGTTTAATGGCTTTTCAGAAATAGAAAGTACATTCTATTTTGAAGCACATAAAAACATGTCAGAAAAGTTCCACATAACTTACCCCCAAAAAACACTCCCTTGCCCATTCTAATAATTTGGAACAGCTGCAGCATGAAATGCTTAAAAATGTTGGGAGAAGCTCACTTCATTTCTTCAATCCAAAATCTACCAAGTCAAGGTTTTCAAAAGGCTTAAGGGTGTAACACCTACTATCAAATTTCGCACCCCCCAAAAAATCAAGTATCATTTGACTTCAGCATGCATATGTATATCAAAACATCATGCTGCATACTTTACATATAGCCAAAAACTTTTTTTTTTTAATCAAGTATAACTGGCGGGGTGCAGTGGCTCACTCACGTAATCTCAACACTTTGGGAGGCTGAGTCGGGTGGAACATTTGAGGTCAAGAGTTCAAGACCAGTCTGGCCAACATGGTGAAACCCCATCTCTACTAACAATTAAAAAAAAAAATTAGCTGAGTGTAGTAGCAGGCACCTGTAATCTCAGCTACTGCAGAGGCTGAGGCAGGAGAATCACTTGAACTTGGGAGGCAGAGGTTTCCGTGAGCTGGAGGTTGGAGTGAGCCGAGATCACGTCACTGCACTCCAGCCTGCGCCACAGAGACTCCACTTCAAAAAAAAAGAAATCAAGTGTAACTAAGAAAATTTAAAGTGACTCAGTGGCCTCACATACAGTGTGCTTATACAGACCAAGGCACCCAGGTTGGATGTCACAATCCCAATGCAGAAATAACTCATCTAAATATCATGGTTTGGTCAAGTCAAAGACACCAAGTGCACAACCCTGAAGCACTTTCCCTGGCACTGCTTCACTCCCCTGGGACTAAGATTCTGATCCGTAACAACAAGGCATCCTTTGTTACCCCACACGGCCACTCTGTGCTACAACAACCAGAGGTATGTAGCATCGCTATGGTTAATGAAAATACCACACTGCTTTTCGTCATGTGGTCCTGAAAAACTGGATGTAGATGATACAATTTGAAATGCACTGGGGAAATGGGCTATTTAAAGTCCGTGCTATGGCAGCTAAAGGGAAGAATTTTTAAGAAGTGAGATCCATTATACAGATTTATTTCGTGCTCACCATCCCCTACTTTCCTTCTCTCTCAAACATCTTGGCTAAATATGGCACTGACTTACTTCCTAAATATCTTGAGTGCAACTTCAGCTCTAAGTTACACATCCATATGTTCATGGTCCACTGGCTCAAACTCAACAGAGAGGGCTAACCTCCCCCAAACACCTGTTACTTCACACACAGTTACAACTTGACAAATGGCACGACAGCCTACCCAAATAAGCAATCCACTAATCCTATAGAAGGTCAGCTTACTTGCCCCCCAAACACAGTTAAACACTTAGCATCTATCTCTTAGTATCTCACACACGAACTCCTGAGAGCCCTTCCCTTCTCATCCACTACCCTGTGGCCAAGGGAGTCTTCCCCAAAAAGCATGCTTCAAGTTGACCCCTACAGTTTTCATGAGTCCATTCACGCTCATTGAGTGGCACAGAGCCCGTCCTTCCTCCGCTGCTCTCGACCGCCTTGCCAGCCAGTGGCATGCAACCTTTGCTCTGGCATCTAGAATGTCCTGCGTTGGATATTAAATAACAACACGTCACGTGGTTTCCCGTCTTTCCACATGATGACCCGCTGCCAGGACAGCCACCTCCTTCTTGGCCAAATTCCTCTACAAATGCTCAAAACTCAAGCCAACTATTAATAGTGCCTCAGCGAGGAATCATTTTCTGACCCTATCATTTCCTCCCCATTCTGATGCTCCTTGCTCCCATGGAAGTATTTTTATCACACCCACTGCCACCCTGAGCTATTGCCCACGGTTTGCCTGTGTCTGTCTTCACTAATCAATGAGATCAATGAGGCGCCTTTCATTTATTCAATCTTTCAACAAGCCACTCCTGTAAGCAGTCATTCTGCCTCCTTGGGGCCTACACAGAGCCTGGTATCCAGGCAAGGTGGCATCAGCATCGCAAGGCTGAGGACACACAATTTCATCACCAATCCATCCAATAAATTCATGCTTTAACTATGTTCTAGTGCTCTATGCCCACTACTTTTTTTTTTTTTTTTTGAGATGAAGTCTCACTCTGTCACCCAGGCTCGACTGCAGTGGTGCAATCTTGGCTCACTGCAACCTCCGCCTCCCGGGTTCAAGCAATTCTCCTGCCTCAGCCTCCTCAGTAGCTGGGATTATAGGCGCGTACCACCACACCCAGCTAATTTTTGTATTTTTAGTAGAGACAGGGTTTCACCATGTTGGTCAGGCTGGTCTCGACCTCCTGACCTTGTGATCCACCTGGCTTACCCTCCCAAAGTGCTGGGATTACAGGTGTGAGCCACCACGCCTGGCCTTGCCCACTACCTTCTATGTAACCAAATTGTTTGACATTGTCCAATTAAACAATTAGAAACATTTCAGCCAGGCGTAGTAACTCATGCCTTCCCAGCACTTTAGGAGGCCCAGGTGGGAGGATCGTTTGAGGCCAGAAATTCGAGACCAGCCTGAGCAACATAACAGTCTCCACCTGTACAAAAAAATTAAAAATACAAAAAATTAGCTGGGTGTGGTGGCATGTACTTGTAGTCCCAGCTACTTGGGAAGCTGAGGTAAGAGGACTGCTTGAGCCCAGGAGTTGGAGGCTGTGGTGAGCTATGACTACAGGTGCACACCACCACGTCCAGCTCACTTTTGTATTTTTAGTAAAGACAGGGTTTCACCATGTTGGCCAGGCTGGTCTCGAACTCCTGACCTCGTGATCTGCCTGCCTCGGCCTCCCAAAGTGCTGAGATTACAGGCATGAGTCATCGCACCCGGTCTTGAAAGGAACCTAAACCCAAGGAGAGACAAGGAAGAAACAAAAATCCATAAAAAACAACCTCCAAATTGCCACTCTCCTGTGCTGATGTGGAAGCGGCCACTCCAGAGCATCAGTGTTTGCTAAAGTTTTAAAATACATATAGTCAGACAGATGGTTACAATTACCTTTTGGCTACGAGTCTTGATTTCATGTGAAAAAAAAAAAAGCAAAAAAAAACAGAAAGTCCAGAGAAGCTGCCCTGCATTCGTCTGTCCGAAGAGGAGCCCAGAGCTGAGACAGTACTAACCAACCACGTGGTCTTCAGGCCACGCTGCCTTTGTGAGAGGCGTGCTGTTACTCGACACGAGCCTTGGAAAAAGATGGAAACAGGCCAACAAAGTCTACTTTGGGAAGGCTGAGCTCAAGAAAATGAAACATGAAACAGATTCCAATTTGCAAGGTCTCCAAACACTCCACGGCAGGTATGCCCAGTCTTTACATGGCAAGCACGCCGTGACTTCCCTGCAGGTGAACTCGGCCTGCTGAAATCAATAGGCCTTTCACTGGCTGGTGCCTGCTAACACATTTTTGCCTGCCAGATGCAGGCTTCAAAGTTAATTCAGAAGCAACATCAAACACATTTGCAGATTCGGGCTGGAATGCCACCTAACCCACGGAGGATATTTTTGAAACACCTTAAAATACATCGGCTGTGAAGCACAGTTCGTGCTTACAGAAGCATTTATCTTTAGACACAGCCCCACTTCTTCAAATGGGCTCCTTTGATTCTGACCTCTGTGCTGTTTGTTCGGCAAGACCAACAAACTAACCGAAGGGCCGGGTGGAACAGGGAAGAGCTTCCTCTGTCGCCAGTCTCTACACCATAATTGCAAGCGTGCGCTCAAGTTCCCTGCGGCTCTCCCCGTGATGTGGTTTTGAGCTACTCCTTAAGAGCCTGGGAGAGGAGTCTCCTCGGTGCAACTGACCCAGAGCTCTACAATCCCTATAATGAAGAGAATGTGCTTCTCTTCCATTCAGCAGGAAACAAAACTGCCACGCCTCAGAACCTGGCAGCCCTTCCACTCCGGCCACGGAGCTTGCCTTCGGTACAACAGAAAACTCTCCTGCTCTTGTCAACACTGCTTAGATGCTGGGTACATAACAATTTGAGACGATCCAGGGCCAGAAAGCAAGGAAGACAGAAGACAGGCGCCGAGGAGCTTCCAGAACGGTAAGCGCCACGTTTTCGCAGCCACTGGACTTGACAAGACCAGGAGAGACTGACATGTAGCCTCTTCCTTCACCTCCCTCTTCACAGTCCCATGACTTTTCCCCCATCTCTACCCTGGTCTAAAACCTCATCCCTCCCCCACTGAATCAGTGCAGCGCCATCAGTCAGGCCATCTGTCCTCTCGTCTCATCCGTATCATTTCCCTCTTAAATCTTCTGAAATTTTTCTTAGAGACATTTTCCTTTCAGAAACCTTTCACAGGCTGGGTGCGGTGGTTCATGCCTATACATCCCAGCACTTTGGGTGGTCAAGGTGGGAGGGTGGCTTAAAGTCAAGAGTTCAAGACCAGCCTGAGCAACATAGCAAGATCCCAGTGTTGACAAAAATTTAAAAATTAGCCGGGCGTGGTGGTGCGTGCCTATAGTCCCAGCTACTCTAGAGGCTGAGGTAAAAGGGTCACTTGAGTCTAGGAGGTCAAGGCTGCAAAGATCTGTGATTGCATCACTGCATCCCAACCTGGGTGACAGAGTGAGATCCTGTCTCTAAAACAAAGTGAAACAAAACTTTAACAAATATAGTGGGGGTCCTGTGGACCATCAACCCCAGACTTTCCAGGTGAGCTGTAAGTGGGGAAGGGGTGTTCGGTGCCACTGCCATCTTAGGTCAGATGACTCTGCTGTGGCGGCTGCCCCAGGCACTCTGGTACGTTTCGCAGCATCCCTGGTGTCTACTCAGTAGATGCCATTAGCATCCTCCGACCATAGCTATGAGACCAAAAATGTCTTTCAGATATTGCCAGATGTCCCCAGGGTGGAATCATCCTAGGCTGGGAACCAATGCTTTAACCCCAGGCTGCCCGTCCCACCTAATTTCTGCACGTCCCCAGCAAGCATCTGATTCCATGAGCAAAGGCAGCCTTCTCCCGCTGCAGTGGGCCCACATTAAACTCACTCTCATCTCTCTCACTTCATGGATGGTGGTCACTGGTTTTTCCTTCTCATCAACTTTTTTTTTCTTTTTTTGAGACAGGGTCTTGCTCTGTCGCCCAGGCTGGAATGCAGTGCCACAATCTCGGCTCACTGCTGCCTCAACCTCCCCAGCTCAGTCCCTCCCCTGAGTAGAAGGGACTACAGATGCACCCCACCACAACTGGCTAATTTTGTAATGTTTTGTAGAGACGGGACTTCGCCAGATTGCCCAGGCTGGTCTTGAACTCCTGGGCTCAAGCAATCCTTCTGCCTCAGCCTCCCAAAGTGCTGGGATTACAGGCATGAGCCATCATGCCCAGCTTTCTACCCAACCCTGATGGATCTCATGCCTTTCTAGTGTCAGCAACACCACCTCTTCCGACAAACACACACCCTGCTCCTCCTCTCCTTAGCAGGCGTGTATCTGTTCTCGCCAGGTCTTAGCAGGAAGTGGCAGGAGATGAAGGAAGTCCACACCCTCATCAGACCCTCTCCAAGGAAGGGGGCAATCAGGAGACAGCCATCGCCCTCTCCTCCAGGCAGCAAACCCACAGCCAAGAGGTTGAGGGTGGAAGCCTGGGGTTCCTGGCCGGGCACTGGGAGCTGAGCAGGGCTCTGATCTTGAAGTGACCAGAGGAAGGGTAAGGCTGGTGAGGTGAAGCCTCAGGCAGGAAGAGCCTGGAGTTCCAGGAAGAGAAGCTAGCAGGGGCACAGAAGGCAGGGCTTCTGCACAGGCAGTTACAGCCAGCACGGAGCGTCTCTAACCCAGGCACTGCAGCCAAACCACGCAGTCCAGACCTATGGACACTGGCCTCAAACTCAGCACGACCTCTGATCCCCTCAAGGACAAGCCTGGGACAGGGATGCACCCACAGGAATAGCTCAAGGGCCCAGCGATAAGGTTCAGGGGCTTCATAAACACAGTTAAACCCAAGCCTACGTCCTCACATAACTCAACCCTCAGTGACCCTTCAGCCATCCAAGGCCGTGTGCTGGGAGCTGGCCTTGGTGTTATCTCCACTAAACTGCAAGCTTTGAGGCTAGGGATGGTGGTGTAAACTTCTTCCAAATCCCCCTTAAAATGGAGCCAAGTTCAAGGCAGGAACTTTCTAAACAAACACTTGTTGCTATGAGATGGGGAGGATGGAGAGAAAGGTACAAAGGTTAAAGTTTCAGAACTTTCACTTATTTTACTTTAAAACAGCCCTGTCAGTTTGAGGGATTATGATATCTGACCTCTTAAAACACATAGATTTTAAAAACTGATGTTCAGAAAGATTAAATTATCAATATAGTGCCAAAGAGGAGTTAGTGAAGAAAAGGGGGAATCAACTCTAACTTGGCTATTCTGAGTGCTTTTACCTTTTTATCACACTCTTCTCCATTTCAATAAAGATGCCAAAAGCTACGGGAACAAATATTTTCCTGGTGTCTGACAAAGTTCTCAGATAAAAATCCCAGTCCCCAAGGAGAAAAAGCTAACAGTCCTCCTTCGCAGAGAACGGCAGCCTCCCTACCTGGAGATGAGACACTCGCCAGCATCCTGTGGAACGCGCCAGCTCAGAACAGAGAGTCAACAAATAATGCAACATCCAGACGCCAGCGGGGGGGGGAAAACACCACAGGAGTCCCTCCTTAATGATAAGACTCGAAGGAGAGTACCTGGCTGGGTGCGGAGGTTCAGGCCTGTCATCCCAACACTTTGGAAGGCTCAGGTGCCAGGATCACTTGAGCCGAGGAGTTCAAGACCAGCCTGCACAACATAGCAATTTTTAAAAAAATTTAGAACAAAAAACTTAAAAAAGAAATTAACCAAGTGCAGTGGCTCACACCTGCAGTCCTGTATACTATACTCCTGTATATACATTCAGGTGGGGCGATCACTTGAGCCCAGGAGTTAGAGGCTGCAGTGAATAGCAATCATGTCACTGCATTCCAGTCCAGGTGACAGTGTGAGGCCCTGTCTCAAAAGAAAAAAAAAAGGAGGGCACCTATGGTGGGCAGAATAATGGCTTCTTCCGCAAAAACATCCATCCACACTCCTCCCAGGGCCTGCACTAGGTAACGTCACATGACAAAGGGGCTCTGCACAGGTGATTAAGGTTATGAAACCTGAGATGGGGAGATCATCCAGCGTGGCCCAGTCTAATCACGTGAGGCCTTAAAAGCGGACAGCCTTTCTTGGCTGCAGTCAAAGGGACAGAAGAGAGTAGAGGAGGAGGAGGAAAGATCTGAAGCCACAAGAGGGATGCAATGCATGATTACTGGCAATGAAGAACAAAGGGAGCCACAGATCAGAGGACCAGGGAAGGTGGGTGGCCCCTAGTAGCTGGGAACAGCCCTGAGGTGACAGTCAGCAAGAAAACAAGGACCTCAGTCCTACAACTGCAAGTAACTGAATTCAGCCAACAGCCGCAATGAGCAAGAAGTTGATCCTCCCGCTAGAGCCTCTGGAAACAAAACAGCCCTGCTGACACCTTGATTTCCGCTGGTGAGACCTACGGGACTTTTGACGTATGGAATCATAAGAGAGTAGCTTTTTTTTTTTTTTTTTGAAGAGCTCTGAGGTTGTTTAATAAAGGCTTCCTGTCAGTGTCCAGGGTGTCACACCAGCCAGGAAGGGCACTCAGAAAAGTGTAGGCTAGATCTAAATTCAGTATACCAGTGGATTTTAGGAGGCAGCAATCTTGAGTATGATGCCTCGTGATGTCACTGGTATTATCTTCCCTTCAAGAAGACTTGGTTCAAAGTCTTTTAAGTGGGTAAACTTATGATAATTGGCTATGCAGCAACAGAAAACTAATGCAACATTTCTGGAAAAATTCAAGTAATTTTATTTTTCTCTCTTTTTTTTTTCTTTTTTACATTTTTGTTTTTAAGATGGGGTTTCAGCATGTTGGTCAGGCTGATCTTGAACTCCCGACCTCAAGTGATCCGCCCTTGGCCTCCAAAGTGCTTGGATTACAGGTGTGAGCCACCATACCCAGCTTTTTTTTCTCTTTTAAAGGTATAGACAGGCATTGCTCCAAGCCAGGATCAAATGTGGAGAAGTGGTGGCTGTTCTGACAGGTGGCGGTCTTGTCTCGATGTGAGCGACGTACAACAGATGCTGTCATCTCTGATAAATGGCTTTAATGATAATTTAAAAAATCATGGTGGCTGCTTTATGAATAATAATACAACTTTGCAAGCCTCAAATGGAAGGTCTATAATGACCTAATTAACTGAACTGAACTGCAAATTGGATGCATAAAATCCTGCCGGTTTCCCCTTAGGAAGAAAATGACCTTATTCCAAGACCAAGATCTTATTCACAGTATTTATCGGGCACTTTAGCTATCAGGTTTAACATCATTATCATGAAAAGAATAAGAAAAAAAAAAACATTTTAAAAGGGTCTGCCTTTAAATCCATTAGGTAGTTTTTTTCCTTCTAGTTGATTGACTTATTCTTGACTATTGAAAATGTACAGTAAGAACCTGTGTCTAGGTGGGCACGCTGGCACATGCCTGTAATCCCAGGTACTCAGGAAGCTAAGGCAGGAGGATCCTTTAGCTCAGGGGTTTGAGTCTAGCTTGGGCAACACAGCAAGACACCATTACAAAAAAAAGAACTTGTATCTTTTCTCTAATGACAGAAAAGTATGAGTTTGAAAACATAGGCTGAGCATCCTAATGTGAAATGCTTGGGACAAAAAATGTTGTGGATTTTTTTTTTTTTTTTTTGAGATGGAGTCTCGCTCTGTCACCCAGGCTGGAGTGCAACGGCCGCGATCTTGGCTCACTGCAACCTCACCTCCCAGGTTCAAGCAATTCTTCTGCCTCAGCCTCCCAAGTAGCTGTGATTACAGGTGCACGCCACCATGCCCGGCTAAGTTTTGTATTTTTAGTAGAGACATGGTTTCACCATGTTGGCCAGGGGCTGATCTCAAACTCCTGACCTCATGATCTGCCTGGCTCAGCCTCCCAAAGTGCTGAGATTATAGGCGTGAGCCACCACGCCCGGCAGTGCTGTGGATTTCAGTTTTTTTAATTTTGGAATATTTGTATAATGTGTACTCATTAATCATCCCAAATTCAAAATTCACAATCCTCCCCAATGAGCATTTCTTTTCAGCATCACGTCAGCATGCAAATTGTCTTGGATTTTGGAGCATTTTGGATTTGGGGTTTGGGGATTAGGTATATTCAACCTATCTGCACCTACAAGAGACACACAAATAACAAATTTTAAAATCCAGGTTCACATTTTATCAACTACAAGACTATTTGCAATAAGAATGGCATTTATTTTACAAACATTTATTGCACAACTACCAGGTGCCCGGTAGTGTCCTTGGCTCAAGGAAGACAAAATAAGTCCTTGACAAACCTAGCAAAGAAACTGCTACACAAACAGTTACATGATAGTGTCAAATATTTAATAATAAAAACACATGCATAGTGCAGTGGTCATGTAGATACCTATGCAGTGAGTATTTTATGGGAAAGAGGCAGTAAAAGGAGATTTTTGAGATGGGAACAGAGAAATAAATGCACATTATGCCAGCTCATGCAAAACATAGAATGCATCGCCATTTTCACACAAACATGTATAAACATTACCTTTTCTGAACATATGGAAAATATTTTAATCAAAAGACTGAGGACAAGCTAGCTCAGCAAGTCAGAGGACTACAGCATGATTGAATTTCTCTGGACAGGGCTGTTTGAAAACATTTGGCAAACATTAGGTCAACCTGACAAAAATGACACTTTCACAGTGTAAAAAAAAGGCAAATACTATCTTTTTTTTTTTTTTTAACTAAGGAAGATTAAGCAATTTAAACCCATAAATATCCAATTCTTTCTCTTTCTTAGCTCTTCTTTCCCAGTCTAAGGGTAGATAAATTGGAAGAACCTGAATATTAAGTATGCCGTTGAGTCTCAGCACCTACTATCCATTTTAAGACTGATATATTTTTTTTTTGAGACAGAGTCTCGCTCTGTCACCCAGGCTGGAGTGCAGTGGCATGATCTCAGCTCACTGCAACCTCTGCCTCCTAGGTTCAAGCGATTCTCCTGTCTCAGCCTCCTGAGTAGCTGGGATTACAGGCGTGTGCCATCACGCCCGGCTCATTTTTTTATTTAGCAGAGACAGGGTTTCAACATGTTGGTCAGGCTGGCCTCGAACTCCTGACCAGGTGATCCACCCGCCTCGGCCTCCCAAAGTGCTAGGATTACAGGCGTGAGCCACCGCACCCAGCCAAGGCTGATTTATTATTGATCATAATCACAAATATATTGGCAAAGAGAAATGTAACTCCTAAAGAATAAAAATTACTAAAAGATCAAGAGTTTTTAAAGTACTATAATTTTGGCTTAAAAAACTACATAAATTTGAGCTGGACAAGAGAAATAAACATATATAGCCAGTTGCCTTTAGTTTCCTATAAAGACTTGCAAACAAACAGATGGAAAAGGGGAGAAAATCTGCAGGTCAATTGATCTCGACAGATAATAGAGTATCTATGCTTTCTTTTTCTTTTTTTTCTTTCTTGAGACAGAGTCTCTCTCTGTCACCCAGGCTGGAGTGCAGTGGTGCGATCTCAGCTCACTGCCGCCTCTGCCTCCTGGGTACAAGCAATTCTCCTGTTTTGGCCTGCTGAGTAGCTGTGATTACAGGTGCACCACCAAGCCCGGCTAATTTTTGTATTTTTAGTAGAGACGGGGTTTCACCATGTTGGTCAGGCTGGACTCAAAGTCCTGACCTCAGGTGATTCGCCCACCTCGGCCTCCCAAAGTGCTGGGATTACAGGCATAAGCCACCACGCCTAGTCAAGTATCTGTACTTTAATATCAAAATATTACAGAAGTGATTTTTAAATATCACTTTATAATAGAGGTACAGTCACATTTCATAGATTTGAGAGAGAAATGTGCATGACCACTTTTTCTGTATTTCTCCACTCAAAATAGCAAACAGGAATCCCACAACTTAGAAAGATGGGTTCCCTCGAATGCTAGTATCCCCCTAAGATGGGCTCCCAGAGCTGGAAAAATAATTGAAAATCCACAGAAAGAGAAAAGTCCAGAAAAGGCAGCTTATGCTCAAGTACTCATGTCTACAAGTCAAAACATTTTCCCTCAGGAAGCCCAACAACTCCATGACTTCTTTCCCTAGCAGAACACTTACAACTCAGCAGAGTGTATTCACAAGAAGCAAGGTCAAACCACCTCGATGTGCAGAAGACCCTTCAACAGGAATTAAATGCGCACTAATAAAATCTAGGCAATAAACTCCAGGAAAACATGATTTATTCACCCAAGTTTCGAATTTGGCAAATCCCTTAAAAACGTAGTTTTACTGAGATTAACAAGATTTCTCTAAAGGCAGAAAATACTCTCTGAAAACAAAAATAAGCATTCATTCAAACATGAGGATCTTTCCAAAGGGATTACAAGTGGAACTTACATATATTTGGTTTCTCTTATACCGCTGGAATAAGTTATACATGATGGAGCCGCCATGGAGCTCTGTCAAGGATGCCATGTCATCCACGCCCTCCTCGTTCGTGGGGTGCATGGCAGTCACCTTCTGGTGGGTAATTGTGCTCTGCTTGTAAGTGAATACCTGAGGGAGGAAGAGGAATTCAATGATTTAGTTATCAGCAGTAAGTGATTTTCCACACAAGCTTCTCAAACTGACAATACAATCTCAGTATAATTTCAGCAAAAAAGATTCTGAATTGGACAATAAAAAATATATTGCAAAAATCTTTTTCATTTTCTTTACGTCACCTATATATTTTTCTCTCTGTGTGTATGTGTGTGTGTGTGTGTGTGTGTGTGTGTGTGTGTGTGTGTGCGACCACTTTTTTGTTTTGAGTCATGGTCTCACTCTGTCATCGAGGCAGGAGTGCAGTGGCATGATTATAGCTCATTGCAGCCTCCACCTCCCAGGCTCAAGTGATCCTCCCACCTCAGCCTCCCGAGTAGCTGGGAGATGTGCACCACCAGCCACCTAATTTTTGTATTTTTTGCAGATACAGGGTTTTTGTCATGTTGCCCACATTGGTCTTGCAATCCACCTGTCTTGGCCTCCCAAAGTGCTGGGATTACAGGCATGAGCCACAGAGCCCCTATATATTTCTAAAAGAAGCAATTATTTTGACAATTACTATAAGATGTTCCTAAAAGATATTAGTTTAAGTGTGGACCATCTTTTGGGAGTCACAGAAATTATAAACTTATGGTTCATGTCTCTGCATTATTTCTCCATTTCATATAAATCATTAACAATTAAGAATCTGTAAGTTTTAGAAAGTAATTTGGTTACCCTACATAATGTTTCATATTGAATCATATGATAATCTCAAAGCTTTATAATAGTTATTCCATTTAAGTATTAATTTGAGTACTTTAAATATTATATACATTCATATTTATTATATAAATAGTTGATACATCTGTTCAAAGACTGGAACACATCATCACAGGAATATTTAGAAAATCTCCTTGGACAGCATTCCCTTTCAACCAGGATATAGAGCATTTGTGTGATCTCTAGGCAGAACAAATGCATTCTGATTTAAAATAAAATTGTTTCTTTTTGTTTGCTCAACATCCTATCTTCTTTAAAATTCCCAAAACAGCAATGAGTGCTACAGACATGTTGTAGCATGTACATAAGTTGACTCTGGTACTGCCAGATTGCTGAATTTGTATGGATTTCTAATGTCTACTCAGTGTTCTTCATCCTAAGTGATGGGTTCAGGATTAACCACATTAAGCTCCATCTGTTGACCAAAGCCTGACAAGCTTTACAAACTCAAGCAATAACTAAACCATTTGATTGCGGAGTTCCACTCCATATTTACTCATTCACTCTAGTGGGTAGTTTTTGAATACTTGGATTGCAGTCCTCCTTTAAGTAAAATAAAAACATCAAGAGAGTTTAAAAAAAAGCAAGGATGTAAATAACATGAAAAGTGTTTATACTTCAGATGCACACACGAGCGTGTGCATGTGTACACACAAAACAATTTTCTGCAATCACGTGTGGATCATTTTCATTGGAGAGGCTATTTTTAAATACTGATTGGCTGCCTACATGGCAACAAATGGTATGTTATTGCAAAGGAGAATGACACACTAAGAGATGCAGAAGTACCAATCCAACGGATTTCACACGCCGTGACAAACGGCATGTTTCATTTTTCTAGAGAAAAATTACAACTTCAGCAGGAGCATTTCTGCCACATGAACCACAAGAGTTAGTCAAGCCAGTCCTGAGAAAGTGCTCAAGGCCAAGGTAGGGACCCACCCATCTCTTATGAGGAAAAGCCACTGTTCCCAGCCACTTCCTGGGCCCAGACATCCACCAGGAGAGGAGACAGTCCTGGTGGCCCCACCTCATGGCAAGGTGGCCAACCAAGCCACACGAGCCCCACAGGGCTGGCAGAGGCCTGGGGCCACCCAGGGAGCAGGGTAGAAGGACTTCACACTCAGAATAACGAGGTGTTAATGAAGGCACAAGGACATTCAAGAGTGAAGGAACGTGTAGTCCCTTTGTTTTAAGTCATCAACACCATGGAAGAAAGTTAAGAAACAGAAACTTAGGCCAGAGTCAAAGTAGCCTTGGGGCAACCTAGAAATTCCCAGAAATTAAACAGCTAGAATGCCCTGCCCACCCCCAGCACGCCACATCCCCATGATGCCAATCCAGGCATGTTTTCAGAAGAGCTGTAACCAGACAGGTACTTGGGTCTTCCAAAAAGTGCCAACCAGGGTAGGGCAGAAACAGAACTTGCCTGCTGGTCAACTCTCAGCCAACCAAGTAGCATAAAAAAGAACCCATGCCACCTGCCCGCTGCCAGCACACACCAGAGGTCTCATCTCACTCTGCTGGCTCAAGGCTCCTGCCAGCACAACTCAAGTTCCCCTCCCAGATTTTCTTCTAGGCAAGAAGACAGGGCACCGAAGCCAGCACGATCAGCTCCCTGTCAAGCCCCAAAAACTCACCACCAGCAAGTCCTTCTCAACGTGAAAACAGTTTCCAACTGTCACTCTAGGTATACTGAGAAATCCAGATTTTGAAGATTTAGAATATTACAATTTTTACTTGTATTTATATTGATACATATTCTGCTTTCTGGAAATAATCATACATAATACTTAGACACTACAAAACAGACACTAGATATTTCATATTTTGCATATATGTAATGTGTACATTACACATATTATATATAATGTGTATGTTACATATATTATAAACAAATATAAAACATCTTATATATTATATATCTTACATGTTATACATATACAAAACATGTTATGTATTATACATATATACCTATATAAAACATATAATATATACAACATATAAGATGTTTTGTATACATCTATATGTATAATTACATATGTATATATGTATAATATGTAACTATTGTCTCCCATCATGATTCTGTCTTCCTGTGGCCCTGAGAGGGAATGGTTCTAGTTCCCTTGATTTTCCAGCCCTGGAATGGGCATGTATAATGTGCTCCTGAAAATAGGAGGAAAGGAAGTCAAATGCATGAAGGTGGGGAACTCAGGTTTACAGGTAATAGCCGTATTTTTCAGTGATGGTTTCCAGCTCTGAACTGTTCACTTGGGCTATGCATTGTCTTGCTGTTCCTAGTGCATCAAAAAAGACAATGAAATGTTTACATAGGATGTAAACATTCAGTCATGATATATAAACACACACACACACCCCCCTTATATATATTTTATAAATATATATCACACAATGCATATATAAAACATATATTATACATTGTACATATATAAAACATATTACATATCTATGTAAAGACATCTTATATATATTATACATATATACGTATACAAAACATATAACATATATATAAGATGTTTTGAAAAATACAGCGATTACCTGTAAACCTGAGTTCCCCACCTTCATACATTTGACTTCCTTTCCTCCTGTTTTCAGGAGCACATCACACATGCCCATTCCAGGGGTGGGAGAATTAAGAGAACTAGAACCACTCTCCTGTCAGTACCACGGGAAGACAGAATTATGATGGGAGACAATGGTTACATGAATAAAACAGGAGGCAAGGAATAGAAAAAAAGAAACATCATGCTGAGATATAAGATTGCTGCTGCTCAAAACAATGATTATTGAAAAAAAAAAGAGTGAGAATAATAGATAAAATTGTATTTGTGGAGGAAAAGCAAGGAAAATCATCCATTCAGAGGTGGGCTCAAGTTTGTAAAGATCTTAGGACACAGTCTGGCATTCAGAAGATGCTAAATAAGTGTCTGATACATTTAGAAATTTAGGGAGAGCCTCAGGAAGAACAGCTAATGGATGCTGGGCTTAAGACGTAGGTGATGCGTTGATCCATGCAGCAAACCACCATGGCACATGTTTACCTACGTAACAAACCTGCACATCCTGTACAGGTACCATTAAACTTAAAATACAAGTTGAAAAATAAATAAATGAGTCAAGCAAGTAATTTCTATGGAGAAAAAATTTTAGGAATTTAGAAAATCCACTCATTCAAGCAGATTTAAAAAATTTTTTTGCTGGTGTGCTCTAGGCATTGGGGATTGAGCTTACATTGAGCTTTATTTGTTAAAAAACAAATATACAAGTAAGTAGATAGTATCACAGGTGGTGATGGATGTCCATGAAACTTAATGAAGGTAAGGGTGGACTAAGGAGTATGGCGGGGAGGAGGGTGATGATTACATCAGGTATTCAGGGGCAGCCTGATGGATTAACATTAAAGGAGAAACCCTAAGGAGGAGAGAAACAGACCCAGCCCCTGCATTCTAGTGTCTTAATACATTATTGAGTGAATGAACATCTGATTTAATTTGGAAAGATTTCAAAGGATTAATGAGACCCACAATCTTACTAAAGAATTTCTTAAGAGAGATTCTTGAACTATCAAAAGTCACCTCTGTGTGCAACAATTAACAGTGTGTTAGTCATGCAAGGTTATACAGCAGGAAAAAAAAACTCTTAAGTTTAAAGAATGAGATTACTGGCTGGGCACAGGAGCTGACACCTATAATCCCAGCACTTTGGGAGGCTGAGGCAGGCAGATCACTTGAGGCCAGGAGTTCAAGAAAAACCTGGCCAACATGATGAAATCTCATCTCTACTAAAAACACAAAAATTAGCCGGGTGTGGTGGTGTGAGCCTGTAATCCCAGCTACTCAGGAGGCTGAGGCACGAGAATCACTTGAACCCAGGGGGCAGAGGTTGTAGTGAGCTGAGATGGCGCCAATGCACTCCAGCCTGGATTGACAGGGTGAGACTCCAGCTCAAAAAAAAGTGGGGGAAGGGGGGATTATTTTTACAGAACTTTTCCTCAAAGCAACAAGGGCCACAATATAGTAACAGGATGTTTTTCTAGCCAGGTGCGGTGGCTTACGCCTGTAATCCAGCACTTTGGGAGGCTGAGGTGGGTGGATCACAAGGTCAGGAGATCGAGACCTTCCTGGCCAACACGGTGAAACCCCATCTCTACTAAAAAAATACAAAAATTAGCCAGGTGTAGTGGCAGGCGCCTGTAGTCCCAGCTACTTGGGAGGCTGAGGCAGGAGAATTGCTTGAACCTGGGAGACAGAGGTTGCAGTGAGCCGAGATCACGCCAGTATGGTGACAGAGCAAGACACTGCCTCAAAAAAACAAAAAACAAAAGAAACCAACAACGAAAAAAAACCCACAAGATGTTTTTCTAAAAATGACAAGTTGGAATAAACTGAGTTACTTTAATGGAACATAAGCCATGGAAAAGGAGGTAAGGAATGAGCAAAACATGCAGGATTAACAGACAAGAAATCCACTTGGATAAGATGATGCCTGAGAACAAACTGTTCCTTAGAGCAGGAAGTACAAACCACTGGTCACATGATGAACTAGACTGGCGCGCGGGCAGAACAAAGGAAAATGATCAACACGATTGAAAAAAATAACTTGCAGAAGAGGCTTATGCACAGATATCTTTTATTACAAGTCATTAGGAACCCCTAGTCTTAAAACCTACCTTTTCCAACTGAAGAGAAATTAAAATGAAAAAAAAAAATCCTAATTGATAGATGACATGCAGATTTTCTTAATCGCAGCATCTTCCTCTCACTTTAGCTTGGCATTTCGTCTGGAGTAGACGTTCTCAATCTCTTCCCCACCCCCGCATTCCTACCACTGCTGGGGACACTTGGCAACACCTGAAAACATTTTTGGTTGTTAGAATTTGGGAGAGAGGAGAAGGGTGCTACCTGGCATTAAACGGGCAGAGGCCAGGAATGCTGCTAGACACCATCATACTGCCCAATACTACCCAAAATGCCAAGAGTGCCAAGGGTGAGAGATCTTGGTTTAGAAATGCCCTGAGATGCCAAATAGCCAGATGTCTATGCAGACACTAGGAAAAAATGAGGACAAGAAGCCAATGCCTATAAGTAAAACCCTTTTTTTTTTTTTTGAGACAGAGTCTTACTCTGTCACCCAGGCTGGAGTGCAATGGCATGATCTCAGCTCGCTGCAACCTCTGCCTCCCAGGTTCAACAAATTCTCCTGCCTCAGTCTCCAGAGTAGCTGGGACTATAGGCGCCCATCACCATGCCTAGCTAACTTTTGTATTTTTAGTAGAGATGTGGTTTCACCATATTGGCCAGGCTGGTCTCAAACGCCTGACCTTGTGATCTGCCCGCCTCAGCCTCCCAAAGTGCTGGGATTACAGGTTGAGCCACCGTACCTGACTTCTTTTTTTTTATTTTGAGACAGGATCTCTGTCAACCAGGCTGGAGTGCAGTGGCGTGATCCTCTGTTCACCACAACCTCTGCCTCCCAGGCTCAAGCAATTCTCGTGCCTCAGCCTTTGGAGTAGCTGGGATTACAGGCAACTGCCACCATGCCCAGCTAATTTTTGTTTTTTTTTTTCAATAATGACACGTTTTATTTCTCTCAGAACTTTAAAATGTGAACATTGTATACGTCAGCCAGTCTTTACGTCCAGGTATATTCTTTTTGGTATTTTTTTTTTAAGACGGGATTTCACCATGTTGGTCAGGTTGGTCTTGTACTCCCAACCTCAGGTGATCCGCCCGCCTTGGCCTCCGAAGTGCTTGGATTACAGGCGTTGAGCCACTGCGCCCAGCCCCCAGGTATATTCTTTATTGGGTTGCAATTCCCTTTTATATAACATACTCTTGTCCCAGAAGGCAGTTAGCTTTTCATCATTCTTTCTGTCAAAATAACATCCAAGGACAAATCCCACAGGGACAAGAACAGGAACCCAGTAGCCCTGCACAATCTGAAGTAAGTTCACCCTGATCGCTGCAGGTCCAGTGGCGACAGCAACTGGAGACCAAGGGCAATGGAGCCTCATTTTTGTATTTTTAGTAAAGGTAGGGTTTGGTCATGTTGGCCAGGGTGGTCTCAAACTCCTGGCCTCAGGCGATCTGCCCACGTTGGCCTCCTAAAGTGCTGGGATTATAGGCGTGAGCCATTGTGCCTGGCCCAAAACTTTTCATAAAACATAAAAACATCTTTCAACGACAACCAAAGAAATAAAAACATCGAATAGAGGTCAACGAAAATCAGCATGACAATATTATGTCATAATATATTGATTCGTTTTTGTTTGGCCCAAGTTAAGGAGGAGGAGGAGGAGGAGGAGGAGGAGGAGGATTTCTAGAAATTGGAGTCCGCTTACATTTTTGAGATTTTCTAATTGAATTTCATTAATTATGGCCAAACAATATGGTCCACATTATCTCTGTTTCTGAGAATAATCCTTTGCTCCTTCCTGGTTCGGGATCCCGCACCTCTCCCCACGTCTGGGCCACTGTCTTCCTGCTACTCTTCTCCTGGGGTCTCAGCTCAAATTTTTCCTCTCGAAGACGCCAATGGTCTTGCCCAGAGGCGACCCTGCCACCCTCCTCCTTATTCTATCACGTGTGTACCCTCGTGGCTCCTTATGACACATTCTAATCACTTCTCCACTATCCTGTTTAAAAGCCATTGCACGCCAACCCCGGAACCTCTTGGTCAGGATCTTTCACACTCTTCTGACCACAACCCACAGTGAGAAATATGTTTTTCCCTGTGAACTACTGTAGTTTAACAGAAGTTTCCCAGCACAACACTTAGCATCACAATGTTTGAGGACTCCACATATTCTATACCCTATTTCATTTCTTTTTCTTTCTTTTTTTTTTTTGAGACAGTCTCGCACTGTTACCCAGGCTGGAGTGCAACGGCGCAATCTCTGCTCACTGCAACCTCCACCTCCCAGGTTCAAGCGATTCTCCTGCCTCAGCCTCCCAAGTAGCCGGGATTATAGGCATGTGCCACCACTCCTGGCTAACTTTTTGTATTTTTAGTAGAGACTGGGTTTCACCATGTTGGCCAGGCTGGTCTTGAACTCCTGACCTCATGATCCTCCCACCTCGGCCTCCCAAAGTGCTGGGACTACAGGCATGAGCCGCCACGCCCAGCTATTTCATTTCTTTTAAATGCCAGCTATGACCCTCTCAGTTGACTTCACACCTCACTACTCTGAGGACAGGAGCCATGCTCTTTTTGTCCCCAGTGCTCAGCCCTGGCAGACTCAACAAATACTGAAGGAATGATCCTGCCCTCAAAATGGGTATAATATATATAGAAAGGCAGTGTGGACAGCCGAATGCAGTGGCGTATGCCTGTAATCCTAGCTATTTGGGAGGCTGAGGCATGAGAATCACTTGAACCCAGGAGGCAGAGATTGCACTCCAGCCTGGACAATACAGTGAGACTCTGTTTCAAAAAACAAAACCAGGCCAGGCAAAGTGGGTCACACCTGTAATCCCAACACTTTGGGAGGCCAAGGCGGGCAGATAACTTGAGGTCAGGAGTTGGAGACCAGCCCGGCCAACAGGGTGAAACCCTGTCTCTACTAAAAATATAAAAATTAGCCAGACGTGGTGGCAGGTGCCTGTAATCCCAGCTACTCGGGAGGCTGAGGCACGAGAATTGCCTGAACCCAGGAGGTGGAGGTTGCAGTGAGCTGAGATTGTAGCGAGCAGAGATTTCACCACTGCCTGGGCAATAGAGCAAGACTCAGTCTCAAAAATAAATAAATAATAAAACAAAAAAAGAGTGGAATAAGAGGCAAACATGGCCTTAGGATCGATCATCTCTAGCTGGACTGAACTCTCCTAGATCTATGCCACCTATAACTTAGGGACAACAAACAAGATTTTCATTTCTCTAGTCCACGACTTTCTCCAACTGTCAAATAATGATGGTGATCAGAGACAACTCATAGAATTACCATGAAAACTAAGGAAAAATAATGTTAAGTAAAAGTCACAGCGACTGGCATAGAACGAGAACACAATAAAAAGGTAGCAGTTCCTGGCTGGGCACTGTGGCTCATGGCTGTAATCCCAGCACTCTGGGAGGCCGAGGTGGGTGGATCAGGAGGTCAAGAGATCGAGACCATTCTGGCCAACACGGTGAAACCCTGTCTCTACTAAAAATACAAATATCAGCTGGGCGTGGCGGCATGTGCCTGTAGTCCCAGCTACTCAGGAGGCTGAGGCAGGAGAATTGCTTGAACCTGGGAGGCAGTGGGTGCAGTGAGCCGAGATGGCACCACTGCACCCCAGCCTGGCGACAGAGCAAAGACTCCGTCTCAAAAAAAAAAAAAAAAAAAGAGCAGAACAGAATACAAGGAATAACATAGAACATTACAAGGAATAACATAGAACATTCTATGAGGAAAAAAGCAAGAGTCACAGGGAGTGCGGCGGGAGGAACCCAGGCTCTGAGGATGAGAGCAAACACACTCTCCAGAACACCTGCCATGCAGGAGGAGGGAAGAGGCAAAGGGAGGCTGCGCGTGCCTTCTCCATGTTTTATGATAACCTTGCCCTGTAAGCTCTCTGATCAAAAGTCATTTGTCTTAGCACTCTCTTCTCCTATTTTAATCCCTTTGCATGCATTTTAATCCCTTTGCTGGCCTTGTTTAGATTTTTCTTGGAATTCCATGTTGTTTCTGGGGATGTTTCTCTTATTTTCCTTCTTTCATTTATTGGCTCTTTAATTCATGAATTAAAGTAATGATCAACGGCAAAGGTTGTTCATACATCTGCCTCCTGACATGTGGCTGAAATGAGCAATCGCGTAAACAAAAAAAAGCTCATGTTCAGCTTCACTGCCCCTGTGCTTTCAAAGACTGTGTATGTGCTCTCAAGCTCCATGACTATTTTGTACGGAGTAATTTATACTTTTATGATGTTCCTTTGCAAGCAAGAAGAGTCTAAGAAGAAAACACGACCCATTTAACTGAAAGTCTGCCTTGCCCTATTGTTTTTGCTGCCACCTCACAAGACTGGAGAAAGTATTTGGGGCATGAAAACGTCAAGTACCCTGGAAAGTGACACTGGAATCTAATCAAAAGCAAATTTATACATGTCTACTCTGCTAGTGTGCAGGTGGGAAAAATGGCAATAGCGCCCTGTTTTCAGCTCAAAATTGTCAGAGATATGCCACTCTAACTACTATGGCCTAGGGGTGAACTTTCTTTTTTTTTGAGATGGAGTCTCAATGTCATCCAGGCTGGAATGCAGTGGCACAGTCTCTACGCACTGCAACCTCCTCCACCTCCTGGGTTCAAGCAATTCTCCTGGCTCAGCCTCCCAAATAGCTGGAATTACAGGCATGCACCGCCATGCCTGGGTAAGTTTTGTATTTTTAGTAGAGATGGGGTTTTGCCATGATGGCCAGGCTGGTCTCCAATTCCCATACTCAAGTGATCCACCCGCCTCGGCCTCTCAAAGTGCTGGGATTACAGGAGTGAGTCACTGCGCCAGGCCAATGTTATCTTTATATACATAACTGTTCTGCTACTTCATTAGATAACTATTAAGTATAATAACACAAAGATTGTTATTTTCTTTTTTCAAAGACTCAGACTAGTTTGTGAAATTAAGTCCTTTAAACTGTCATCAGGTTTTCAATGTCCAGTGTATCCTCTGGGTGCCAAAACAAAATAAGAGGGCCAAGCAGAGGGTTTATTAAGTGCCAGCTGCATGCATCAGACGTTGCTAATGTTACCTCATGTGGTCCTCAGAAGGGGAGGTAATACTGATGCTCATTTTTAAAAGGATGAATTCACAGAGGACCAGAGAAGTTAAGAAACTTATCCAACAGCACACAACACAAGGAGGGTTCAATTTCTTGGTATCATGGGGAAGCATGCGTGGTAGAGTCAGACCTTACAGGGTCACCTGTTCAGAGATGGCCTTTTGAATTCCAGCTCTACCACTTGCTTATTGGCTATGAGTCCCTGGGCACAATCCTCAGCCTGAATTGATTTTCGAATGTATATGGTGAAGGCATTACTATCCCTGCAGCGGAGATGCTGAGGCTTAGACTGGTGAGGGAGCACACACCTCACCCCTGCCTGGCCCTAACTAGTTAGTTAGTAACTGCTGCTACTATCCAGTTAGCCCTCCACTTTGTTGGGCTGCTTCTCTTTTAAACTGACAAGGAGAATGTGGTGTGATGACATCATGAAGATGAGGGCAAAGTGATCGCTGAGGGTGGACACCCTGGGAATGGAATCAAAAGCAAAGAATGTGTAACCCCAGCACTTTGGGAAACCAAGGTCAGCATTTTGGATCACCTGCAGTCAGGTGTTCCAGACCACCCTGGCCAACATGGTGAAAATCCCATCTCTACTAAAAATGCAAAAGTTAGCTGGGTATGGTGGCACATGCCTGTAACACCAGCTACTTAGGAGGCTGAGGCAGGGGAATTGCTTGAACCCAGGAGGTAGAGGTTGCAATGAACTGAGATCATGCCATTGCACTCCAGCCTGGGTGACAGACACTGTCTCAAAAAAAAAAAAAAAAAAAAAAAAAAAGGCAAAGAATCCCAGTGACCCCTTCAAAGGAGAGAGCAGGGTAGAGAGGAGAAAGAAGAAGCTGATTTTGCATCACTTTCCCAGGGCACTAGGTTTGTTTTGTTTTGAGACAGGGTCTCATTCTGTCACCCTGGCTGGAGTGAACTACAACCTTGAACTCCTGGGCTCAAGCAATCCTCCCACCTCAGCCTCCCGAGTAACTGGGAGTACAGGCGCACACCACCGTGCCCAGCCCTAGTGTACTAGGTTTAATCTCACTCATTTATTCCATTATTTTCCATTTATTTACTCTCTTTTAAGTCTCCTTAGTCACTCACACCCGCCTGTGAGCTGGACCCTGGGAAGACGATGATGAATTAAACGGCCCCTCCCTGCAAAGAGTTTACAGTCCACTGAGGGACCTGAAAAAAAATAAGCAATCCAGACAGTGCAGCGGGGGCAGTGGAAATGCCCAGGGTACAATAGGGATGATCCACGTGGGGCAGGTGACAGCCAGGAGGGATGCAGACGCAAGGGTGACGCGGCATGAGGCATCTGTGGTTGAGTGGCTGCAGGAGGGGCTGACTTGGGACGGGCTTCCTGTGCCCTGGGTGCTGCCTGGCCTCTGACCTGAAGGACATGAAAGCCACATACGTGGTTAAGGAGGGGACAGACCCTTCTCTACCTACTCATCATCATGGACAACACTAGTATCAAACACAACATCAAGACTGTTTTTCTAGAGACAAGAGATAAAGAATAAATCGGCCGGGCCTGGTAGCTCACGCCTGCAATCTCAGCACTTTGGGAGGGGGGAGGTGGGTGGATCACCTGAGATCAGGAGTTTGAAACCAGCCTGACCAACATGGAGAATCCCCGTCACTACTAAAAATACAAAATTAGCCAAGTGTGGTGGCAGATGCCTGTAATCTCAACTACTCGGGAGGCTGAGGCAGGAGAATCACTTTAAACCGGGAGGCAGAGGCTGCGGTGAGCCATGATTGCACCATTGTACTCCAGCCTGGGCGACAAGAGCGAAACTCCGTCTCAAAAAAAAAAAAAAAAAAAAAAATCTCACTGCAAGATGCTATTCAACAGATATTCCACAGGAAAGCAATCTTCTGAATCCCCTCTAGGTGCAATCGCCTCAAACACTGCTGTCCCCAAAACGGAAGGTTTCTTCCTGCTGTCACTTATACAAATAGCATACCCCCAAAAGTATCCCTGATACTTTTGGGGGTGCGCACGACATCATAAAGCCGCCAGCAGACCAGCTGCTGAGCGGTAAATCCTAACCATCCAGCTCAAACCTTTCTGAGAACACTGCAGGGCTGCAGACAGGCCAACAGGATGCGTCCGAGAAGTGAAACACCCAGGAGCTAGTGTGCCAGCTACACATCTGCCGGTGGAGATGCTAGGATCACAGGTGTTCCCCACAGGTGTTCCTGGCTTCGTCGGTGTTTTTAATACTTTTCTACGACTCTTTCCCTATTTTCCAAAGCTTATATACACTTCTAGGGTTAAAAAGGAAATCAGTCCAATCAAAATCGCTATCAATGAATGTATCTAGATAAATATAAGGGGTTTAATAAATTTTCATAAAATGAGCATTGTAGAACAGCTTTCAAAAAAACAACAAAGACAAAACAAAAAAATCTACCCCAGGAATCACCAGCTCTTAGAAGAAAAAATGGGCTTCTTCTCTAATCCACTTTGTTTTGTTTTTTTTTTTAACGGAGTCTCGTTCTGTCACCAGGCTGGAGTGCAATGACACAATCTCAGCTCTCTGCAACCTCCGCCTACTGGGTCCAAGTGATTCTCCTGCCTCAGCCTCCGGAGTAGCTGGGACTACAGGCACACGCCACCACACCCAGCTAATTTTTGTATTTTTAGTAGAGACAGGGTTTTACCATGTTGGCCACGATGGTCTCGATCTCGTGACCTTGTGATCTACCTGCTTCGGAGAAAACACAGTATCCAGAAGATAACAAGACACAACTGCTCAGAATATGAAATAATTACCTCCTCATACTCTTCCTGTCCACCACCCTATCCCCACTGTAGAAGAAGTCTGTAAAAATATCAGGAAAACACTATTTGAAATAATGGAAGGCTTAGGGAAAGGCAGAAGGCCAGAAAGAAGAAAAATAAAAAAGAAAGTACGTTAGGAATTAAAGAGGGCAAAGGTCTTTAAAAAAACACACACACACTTTTGATAACAAAAAAATTAATACCATGCTCAGATAGTTTTCCCAGTATATGGATCGTGATCAAAATAAGGTAATTTGTTCCCCCTACTCCTCCCAAATTCGTCAACAAGAAACTGCTGTTTCTTTGTAAATGTCTATGAAAGCAAAAGATGTAAAAGCCCAGCACATCTTGTACTGGAAATCTGGTCTGAATATCTAAGAGCCAGAGGATCTGAGGGTCAGAGAAACTGATGGGAATCAGGCTGAAACCTCCTAAACGCCAAGGTCAGGAGAGAGAGGGGCATGCTTTTGTCAGTGTCCTCATCCCTGCCTAACTTCTCATCCCTCTCCCAAAAGGAATGTTTGGAGAAGGTGATATCCTTATCGTCTTCTCTCTTCAAATTTGCATTTTAGAATGAGATAGAATCAAAACACAGTGGAAGGACAAAGGGGCTCTGGCACTGTTTCACTAGATACCAAACAGTCACTATTCCTATGAGAGAACAGTTCCTCCTCCACTGTTACAGACAAAATACTAACAATTTAACTCCCACTCCTGCTTTCACTATGACACACCTCCAGTGGTTTGCGTCTTCATCTATCAACCCCACCTCATTGTCTGTATTCCAAGGTCAAAGATAATGAAGAAGGCAACACCAAAAACTCAATGACTACACATGTGCCCAAGAAGACGGGCAGATGGAAACGGATAAAAATATGATGATGAACAGGCACCGAGTGGTATACAGCTCCCACCTTGCGGACAGCTGAAAACCGGGAAAAGTTGCATCACACTCAGAGCAGTCATGTCCTTCAGAGACCTGGGGATTTGTACTGGGACTTTGTACAACTTAAAATTGTTCTCTGCTCGCTTGATAGTTATATTTATGCCTTTTAAAAGTAATATAAGTTAATTCATGGCTGGTGAGAATGTAAAATAGTGCAGACGCGTTGAAGGGCTAAAGACAAGTTACCATATGATCCAGCAATTCCACTCCTAGATATATACCCAAGAAACATAAAAATGTATGTCCACACAAAAAAGCTACCATGAATGTTCATACCAGCATTTTTCCTATTAGCCACAAGTGGAAACAACCCAAATGTTCATCAACAGATGAACGGGTAAATATAATGTGGTATAACTACATAACGGAATATTACTTGGCAATAAAAATGATGTACTGATGAACCTTGTAAATGCGCTAAGTGGAAGAGTCCAGACACAAAAGGCTAAATATTATTATATGTTTCCATTTATGTAACATGCCCAGAATAAGCAAATTCAAAGAGACGGAAATTAGATTCACGGTTGCCAGGGGTTAGGAGGAGGGTTATAGGAACTGGCTGATAGCGGGTATAGGGTATTCTTTAGGGATGATGAAAATGCTCCAAGATTGAGGGTGGTAATGATGGCACAACTCTGTTAACGTACTAAAAAAGTTGCTGAATGGTACATTTTGGGTACATTCCATGGTGTGTGGGTTACATCTCAATAAAGCTGTTATTTTTTTTTAAATACACATGAGTTAGGCACTTAGTACAGAACCCAACGAATGCAAGGCATTTGATATATGCTGGTACCTTTCCCTCATTGGCAAACCGTGCCCACCTCAAATACAGGCATACCTCGTTTAATTCACAGACACTGCATGTTCTCACAAATCGAGGGTCTGCGGCAACCCTGTGCCAGTCTCCTGCTGCTGTTTTTCCAACAGCAGGTGCTCACTCTACATCTGTGTCACGTCTTGGCAATTCTTACAATAATTCAAACTTTTCCATTATTATTAGATTTGATCTTTGATGCTCTTACTGTAATTGTTTAGGGGTACCACAAACCACGCCCATCCAAGACAATGAGTCTAATTAATGTTGTGTGTGTTCTGACTGCTCCACCAACCAGCTGTTCCCAATCCTGGGGCCTCCATATCCTCGGAGACACAACAATATTGATATTGGGCCAAGTAATAACCCCACAATGCCTCTGAATGTTTAAGTAAAAGGAATAGTCATACATCTCTCACTTTAAATCAAAAGCTACAAATGATGCAGCTGAGTGAGGAAGGCATGGTCGCAGCCAAGGCAAGCCAGAAGCCAGGCCTCCTGAGCCAAACGGCCAAGTTGCAAAGGTAAAATTCTTGAAGGAAATTAAAACTGCTACTACAGTGAACACATGAATGAAAAGAAGGTAAACCAGTCTTGCTGCTGATATGGAAAAAGTCTGAGTGGTCTGGATAGACGATCAAACCAGCCACAACATTCCCCTAAGCCAAAGCCTCATCCAGAGCAAGGCCCTCGCTCTCTTCAATTCTATCAAGGCTGAGATGTCAGGGAGCTGCAGAAGAAATGTCTGAAGCCAGCAGAGATTAGTTTATGAGATTTAAGAAAAGAAGCCATCTCCACAACACAAAAGAGCAAGGGGAGGCCGGGTTCAGCGGCTCACGTCTGTAATCCCAGCACTTTGGGAGGCCGAGACGGGCAGATCACGAGGTCAAGAGATCGAAACCATCCTGGCCAACATGGTGAAACCCCATCTCTACTAAGAATACAAAAATAAGCTGGGCATGGTGGTGCACGCCTAGAGTCCCAGCTATTCAGGAGCCTGAGGCAGGAGAATCGCCTGAACCTAGAAGGCGGAGGTTGCAGTGAGCTGAGAGCGCATCACTACACTCCAGTCTGGGCAACAGAGCGAGACTCCGTCTCAAAAAAAAAAAAAAAAAAAAAAAAAAATGGCAAGGGGAAACAGCACGTGTTGATGAAGAAGCTGCAGCAAGTTATTCAGAAGACTGAAATGAGATCACTGATGAAGGTGGCTACACTAAAAGGATTTTCAGTGTGGACAAAACGGCCTTCAGAGAGAGCGAGAGAGAGAATGAATTAGAAAAGTTCCTTTTTAAAGTTCCTTTCTTGTTAAAGAGTAAGTGTGCTAATAACTTTGTTAAGCCCTATCCTATGTAGCTGTTAAACATGACAAGACAAGCTTACAGGCATGTAGTACTATGTCCTCGTACTTTAATCAAGATCTCTGTGCTGGATGTGTCACAGGTGTGTCCCAGCTCTCCACTGCTTTTAACTGTTTAGAAGAGTTTTAAATCATTAGCCAATAGTTTAAATTGTAAGGTCTGGCTCCAGCCAACAGAGCTCAGACACAGCAGTAAGGACGACCCCAAATGCGTAGAGACAAATTTGTGTGTTTTCCTTTATTCATTGTACTCTCGTGGCAAGATGGCTAGTAAAGGTACCCTTCCTGTAGTCCAGGATGCAAAAATTGCGTTGCTAAAAGATCCTCTGTCTCAGTGCTGATTCTTCTCTGTGGCACTGAACATCTATTTCCGAGAGAGAGAGAGAGAGAGAGAGAGAAACGGAAGAGCTTAAGCATACCTGTCCTGTGAAATCCTTTGCATGACATGTCACTAGCAAAACATGATCCTTTCCATTCTCAGAAGCCCTTGTGGAAAATACTGTAGTCCTGGCACTTATGACTACCAGAAATAGACTGCAGCAGGCACATTGTCCACCAAACCAAACACATGAGTGCACATGTGTCTTTACAGTGGGTGTTATAATTACCAAGAAAACACAACAAAAAAATAGGCTGCAAAGCCCATATTTAAAATGACTAGTTCCTACAAATAAAGTTAAAACCAATAAAAGAGAGAAAAAAAGAGATCCAACATAGGGGAGTTATCTTTGTTTAAAAGTTTTTTAAAGGCTGGATTACAGGTGGCTCACACCTGTAATCCCAGCACTTTGGGAGGCCAAGGCGGGCGGATCATGACGTTAGGAGATCGAGACCATCCTGGCCATGGTGAAACCCCATCTCTATTAAAATACAAAAAATTAGCCGGGTGTGGTGGCACGCGCCTGTAGTCCCAGCTACTCAGGAGGCTGAGGCAGGGGAATCGCTTGAATCTGGGAGACGGAGGTTGCAGTGAGCCGAGATCATGTCACTACACTCCAGCCTGGTGAAAGAGTAAGACTCCGTCTCAAAAAAAAAAAAAGTTTTTTTAAAAGAGATTTCGAATGTTTAGAAGCTGTTTACATAACCCTGAAGAGAGACTCAGAAACAGTTATCATTCAGAAACAATGCACGTTTTCAAAGGAATCCACTTAGAAGTCATTCAGGTCTTTTCACGGTGTGTTAGAACTGAGATATTAAGGGCAATTATTTTGTGAGGTGATCTACGCCCCTTAAAATTTCTACAAAAGGTCAGAACTTATACTAACAATGCAAACAACTGTGTGAAGCAGGCTAAAACCCCAATAGTCAAAAGGATTTTCCAGATTTTTAGAAAAACGGCTTAAAATGACTTTAAGTTAATCCTGACACCAAAATTTATCTCTTCGAACTTAATACCCTTTTTATTATGCATGAGCAAACATGAAATGGCAAAGCTGGAGATTAATGTTCATTTGAAAACTTTAAATTTTTACCATTTCTCTGAGAGAAGAAGACAGTTACATTCCATGAGTGCCACCGACCATCACAACGTGGCAGCCTTTGTGGTCTGAGACACTAATAACTAATTCAAGCTCTTCTTCAACAAGGCAGAGTTCTATTTGAACTTTTAACAATGGAAGCTGACTTGTTTGCAAACTGTTTTTCATTAATAAGTTTTTTCGTAAGTGTGTCTAATAATAAAGCTCATGATCTCTTTGTCCTGGCTTCATTAGTCGGGACTCTGGAGGGCTCAAGGGCTTGGAGTTTTTCTGAACATATTAGCTTATGTTCCAAACACCCAGGCACAGCATAATATTTCCTGCTGAGATTAACAATACCTGATAACTAAAGAAAGAGGACTCAATCACAGAAGGCATGACACTCGACTCCGGGGTGGGGGATTTGGGAGGCTGGAGGCAGTTCTACCTAACAGGCAGAAAAGCAGGTGGTACAGATATTCTTGGTTTCATAGTATAAAGTAAAACTTTAGAAAGTAGCATCTTATTGAGACCATCCTGGCCAACATGGTGAAACCCCGTTTCTATTAAAAATACAAAAAAATACAAAAATTAGCTGGGCATGCTGGCATGTACCTGTAGTCCCAGCTACTCAGGAGGCTGAGACAGGAGAATCGCTTGAATCTGGGAGGTGTTGGTGGCAGTGAGCTGAGACCACGCCATTGCACTCCAGCCTGGGCAACAGAGCAAGACTCCGTCTCAAAAAAAAAAAAAAGGTAGCATCTTATAGAACCCTTCATACGTAAAAGCACATTTAGATTATGTGTTCCCAGACCTGTCAGAGTTTAGCTATGTGTAATTTCTGACTCTGGTGATGGGGGTAGAAGTCGTATGCTTGCCTGCCTTTTGCTAAAAGCTCCTCTGTTTAAAATGTATTGATTCCAGCCCGGCACTACATGAGAAGCTACAGAAAGAGAGACAAAGGAGAAGAGGTACTGAGAGCCAGTCAAGGAAAAGAGCAGAAGGGGAAACTGATCTCCAAAAGTGTCTTTAGAAGATGCTGCAATCAAATTGCAGGGGCTCCAGGCAGAGGGAGACCAGCTCAGCCAGGGAAGTCATCTCCTCGCCAGCCCTGGGCTTCAGCAGCAGCCTCATCACTACAAGATGTGGCCTGACACATCATACCTCTTCTCAGAAACCTCCTGTTCTGTCTTCCTGATCTGTCCAAAGGAGGTAAGAATACCTCCCCCTTCCCTGTCTCACCAAGCTGCTGTCAGCATCAAGACTCATGCCCACCATCCCAGCACTTTGGAAGACCAAGATGGGAGCATCGCTTGAGACCAAGAGTTTGACACCAGCTCAAGCAACATAGCAAAAACCCCATCTCTTTAAAAAAAATTTTAAAAACTAACAGGGCATGGTGGCGCTTGCCTATAGTCCCAGCTACTCGGGAGGCTGAGATGGACAGATTGCTTGAGCCTGGAGTTTGAGGTACGGCAAGCTCTGACTGCACACTGCCCTCCAGCCTGAATGACACAGTAAGACCCTGTGTCTCTATTAAATAAAGAAAAGAGAGAGAGAAAAAAGGAACTTGGAAATACAGGCTGCTGCCAAGATAAGGTGCCTGTTCCTGCTGGAGAGCCCATTGGCTCAATCATGAAACTGTCAGGACTCATTTCCTTGGAAACCCTGCTGTGGTTTCTCGTTCTGCTTCATTCCTTCTGTTCCCCTTGTACTCAGCCCCCAACCACACATTCACTAGCACATTCCCAGCCAGGCCTGCAGCCAGCTGACACCACACCCAGCTAGCCCGGTCCAGCCCTGACCTCCACACATCACAGAAGCTTCCACATGCTCCAGCTTCAAGTATGCTCCAAGCCCCATTCTCCCCTTCTAATTTTCTATGGCAAGGACCTACTCTAGTATTTCTGCAACTTGTATGTGTATGCAAATGTCTATACACCCATATATGCATTCACACATACATACATACATACATACACACTATAATTATGGCAATTCTTAACTGTATAACCTGGCAAATACCTCTGTTGTATCCAGCAATCAGCCCTCTGGCAAGGTGATATTCTTATCCCAATTTTATACAAACTGACACAAGAACAGAAAACCAAACACTGCATGTTTTCACTCATAGGTGGGTGATGAACAATGAGAACACTTGGGCACAGGGAAGGGAACAACACTTACTGGAGGGGAGGGACAGTGTGGGGGTGGGGAGGAATAACACCGGGAGAAATGCCTAATGTAGGTGACGGGGGCAGGGTGGGGGGATGTGGCATGTATATACCCATGAAACAATCCTGCAGGATGCAGGATGTGCACATGTACCCCAGAGTCCAAAGTACAATAAAAATAATGGTAAGAAGAAGAAATAAGAACACTGAAGCCCATAAGGCTGAGGTGGGTGGATCACCTGAGGTCAAGAGTTCAAGACCAGCCTGGCCAACATGGTGAAACCCTGTCTCTACTAAAAGTGCCAACAATTAGCGTGGCGCAGTGGCGGGTGCCTGTAATCCCAACACTCAGGAGGCTGAGACAGGAGAATGCTTGAATCCGGCAGGCAGAGGTTGCAGTGAGCCAAAATCATGCCATTACACGCCCGCCGTGGCAAACAGTCAAATTCAAACTTCCAAAAAAAAAAAAAAAAAAAAAAAGGCTTGGTTCTGTGGCTCACACCTGTAATCCCAGAACTTTGGGAGGCCGAGGCAGGAGGATCATGAGGTCAGGAGTTCAAGATCGGCCTGGCCAACATGGTGAAACCCCATCTCTACTAAAGATACAAAAAATTAGCTGAGCATGGTGGTGTGTGTCTATAATCCCAGCTACTCGGGAGGCTGAGGCAGGAGAATCACTTGAAACTAGGAGGTGGAGGTTGCAGTTAGCAGAGATCGCGCCATGGCACACCAGCCTGGGCTACAGGGCCAGACTCCATATAAAAAAAAAAAAAAAAAAAGGATCTTGCCGAGGGTCCAACAGTTAGTAAGCAGCAGGCACAGCTGGGAGTCTAATCCAACTGTTGGAACAGGTGAGCACAGGGCACTATCAGTGTGGTATAGCTTCCTGTTTCAAAATATGTCTTATTTGCTTCCATAAGGTCCTGGACTCCCTTGCCTAACTTTCTATCAACACGCACTCTTGACTGCCCATTGCTAAAAATCAAGTTAAAATGAAATAGTATTTTACAATGGCGTTAAGTATTTGGACTTTAGTAGAGCACATCGAATACACAGTGATGGGTAAATTACAGAAAACAATTTTTTTTAAGGAATGGAACAGGCATAGGAGGTGGAAAGATATCTCTTAACTACAGAAAAGCATCTAGTTCTTCTGAAGTTCATTACCTGCATGAAAACCAGTCTGCACATGTTAACCTGAAAAGGTTAAGACCCCAATAAATAATAATTACATGGTGATATGAGAACTTCAAATCCTTAACTCACATGACTTCATTATAATTTATCCCAAAAAGCACAAAGATTGACACACGAGTGGAGGAAAAACGGACAGCAGATAAGTGGGTTGTCCTGTCACTCATGAATCAACTGCTGACTAGTTAGTGACAAATCACAATCCATTTGCTTTTACTCCCTATGTCCCTGACCTGTTCCTTCACCCCAAGAAACCTGGGGGACTCTGTTCCATTTTTCCATTCACTGTTCCCCAAGTATCCTTAAACTGATTCTCTCAAATCATATTACTAGAAAATAATTTTCTTCCAAACAGTTCTTATCCACTTCTCTTTTTCTTTGAATAATTAATTACTTATCAAATTCAGGATCGGATTCTGAGGATTTTATATAAATCACAGGAGAAACAAATATTTCACTATCAGGTCCACATCACAAATTAACACACATCTTCAGTGATTTCAATATTTATCCGATACGCTTTCTCCAACGATTTATCTAACTAGCTCTTTTTTTTTTTTTTTAGCATCACAAAGTAAAGGGCAAATAGTCATAAAAGTAATTAAGGTAAGAAAAGAGGAATATCTAAAATAGGAAGCAAGAAAACTTACTCAATTTGACTGTTTGCTCATTAAAATGATCTATCAGAACTGAATGGTTTGTTTTTGGAAAGCAAAGTTAGTGTTGGTGCATATTACGATGTAAAATTGGCATAAACAAGATTCTAGTATCTAATCTACACTCAACAACTAATTCTAAATTTTACCTTCTATATTAGGTTTTGCCCTTAAAGTAAACCCAGCTGTAAAATTAGGTGAAAGTTATAGCAATATTAAGAACAAGTACCACTGTAGACTAGATTATGCTCAATCAATAGATTTTAAATCAAGATCCACAGAACTCTAAAAGCTTCACAGAAACCACTACGAAGAAATGGGGTGGCAGAGGTGGGGGGTGCTGCTGCCCAGCCCTTCTTACATTGCCTGTCAAATTTGTTAAACTCTTTGAGATTTTATTCCAACAAAGTAATTCCAGATATTTATATATACACACACACACATATATGACATATATGTATTTCTCTTTTCAAATATGACTGATCTACATTATCTTATGAAAGCCAACAATTGATACCTTAGGAAGGCTTTTTTTCTTAAGACAGAGTCTTGCTCGTCACCCAGGCTGGAGTGCAGTGGCACAATCTCGGCTCACCACAACCTCCGCCTCCTGGGTTCATGCGATTCTCCTGCTTTAGCCTCCTGAGTAGCTAGGATTACGGGTGCCTGCCACCATGCCCAGCTAATTTTTGTATTTTTAGTAAAGATGAGGTTTCACCATGCTGGCCAGGCTGTCTTGAACTCCTGACCTCATGTGATCCACCCACCTCGTCCTCCCAAACTGCTGCAATTACAGGTGTGAGCCACTACGCCTAGTCTAACTTGATGTATTAAAATGCTCAAAAATCTTATCTTTAAGCCAAGGGAATAAGAATAATTTAAAAGTGCTACAGAACCAAACCTCTCTCTAAGACAAGGCCCCGAGATTACACCTGCAATTGAGAGAACATTTTTCCTGAAAGGTAACAGATCTTTACTGTTGAATTAGCTGCAGCAGAAATTTCCAAACCCTTAACTGAGACCAATTTTCAATCGCCAAATGAGAAATATAAGACAACAGAGAAAATTTCTCATAAAGTTAAATTCCTTCCTACGATTATGTCCTTCCCGTTTTAGGCATGTTAAAAAAATGTCTTTTAGGTTGGGTGCTGTGTGCTCTTGCCTGTAATGCCAACATTGTGGGAGGCTGAAGCAAGAGGATGGCTTAAAAGAAAGAACTCCAGGCTAGGCATGGTGGCTCAGGCCTGTAAGTAATCCCAGCACTTTGGGAGGCCAAGGTGGGTGGATCACCTGAGGTTGGGAGTTGGAGACCAGCTGACCAACATGGAGAAATCCTGTCTCTACTAAAAATACAAAATTAGCCACACATGGTGGCACATGCCTGTAATCCCAGCTACTTGGGAGGCTGAGGTAGGAGAATCACTTGAATCCAGGAGGTAGAGGTTGCAGTGAGCTGAGATCTCGCCATTGCACTCCAGCCTGGGCAATAAGAGCGAAACTCTGTCAAGAAGAGGCAGAGGCAGAGGCAGAGGCAGCGGGGGGGGGGGGGGGGGGGGAGGGGAAAAGGGGAAGGGGGCGGGGGGGGGGGGGGGGGGGGGGGGGGGGGGGGGGGGGGGGGGGGGGGGGGGCGG